>LIEC01011198.1:0-29609 GCA_001925005.1 Drosera capensis
AATATATTAGATAACATATAGAATTACTCGCACGTAGATCAATCATGGATATTAATAGTTTTTTATTATAATTTTGTACATTGGTTACAACTCATATAGAGATACGATATGTACTCTTCTATATTATATTACTAATAATTAAATAAGAATAATTATCATTAATAATTTAGTTCATGAAGATTGACTATTCGCAAGATCAATTGGTAGAAAAGAAAACCTGTGAAATCATTGTCCATACTAAATCATAATATGATGATATTTAAAACAGAAAGAGATAATATCTTAATCATCATCATATTATTTTCTATTAACCATGATTAATGAGAAAATCAATAGTATTAGATATATCATGCAATAAATTAAATGATCAATCTAGATATAAACATGAAATATCATTAAAAAAAATACAAACTAATCATATGAATGCTAAACTGAAAGCAAATAATCATGAAAATGTTGCACAAAGTCTCATGATCCACAACACTCGATTATTTGCATGTCTTCACTCACTAATCTACGCTACAATTATGACTACAAAACAATTAACAACACAAAAATCAATGATAAAACCTATCGAAGTCCTAGAGATGCGATGGATGATAGTTAATCATTGCATCGTAATCATCGTCTTCAATTCTGATGGCATCGATTGATCATCGTTCTAAATCTAGTTTTTTTGATTTAGTTTTTTTTTTGTGGGGAGAAAAAAGATTCTTTGAAAAACAACGTAATGGATCTCTGAAAATAACAAAGTCTCTCTCTCCTTTTTGACCGAAAGCCCCGTCCTTTTAATAGAAAAATGAAAAAAAAAAAACTGAAAGCCACATCTTTTAAATCTGCATGAAAAATTTGTCATGCCAAATATCATCACGACCACGAATATGCTTATCATAACAAAACATATGCACTTTGCTTCTCAACAGGTCACGAGCGTGAACCACGCTTGTCACGGGCATGTCTTCTTGTTTTACCACCGTGAAGAGCACACTTTCTTATCTTCGAATGGGTTATCCGAGGATCGAACCCGAAACTCATCGGTTAAAAGTCGAGTACTCTATCACTGTCTCTTATTTCATGGGCATCATTTCATCTTTCATGAGCATGAACACTTTCAAAAGCTCTTGTTTTCATACTTTAACACTCAAAATATTTTTGTTATCGCTTGGACTCATTCTTCAGCCTTTAACAATCATTGCTTTATGCATCGAATCTTCACAAATATAGTATTGTGGATAGCAATAGCTCGGCCAATCATTGTAGGTATAATTGTAGATACTCGGGACCAAGTTGCTCTTCTTTCAAGTACAGGATAACCCCAAGGTCTTATGGATTTTTTTCTACCAATTAGGGGCCTCCCTTCACCACCCCCATGAGGATGGTCTACAGGGTTCATAACTACTCCTCTTACTACAGGAAGAGCAAGAAAAGTGGCTTGCTCCATACCATAATTAGGGGCCTCCCTTCACCACCCCAATAGGGATGGCGGTTTTACAATGTATGCTTAAGCTCCTTACTGATGGCACATTCGACCAATTAAGACCTTTTATACCCTTTTGTCAGTTTTAAGGAGTCTTAGTCTTTCAATTTAAAGTACACTCTTATAATAGGGGGATGGTCGTTGACTTTTATGCATCTCAATTGCATATGCTTGGATGAATCTTAGGTTATTCTAGGGCTGAATCCGTCATTAATCCTCAACACTCTCCACATAAACTCGTGCTCTAAAGTCACCATGCAAATAGTGATTCCTACACATTAAAAATAGAAGAAAGAGCAGTACTACCGCCTTGACAATAAAATATATTTAGATCATCTTTAGTTTTTGTTTTCCCTTTGATTTTGGAATGTATTAGATGATGGTTAGTATGATCACTATACTGGTCATTTCATTGTCATCATCTAGTTGTTCAATCATTGTCATGGTTGTGTGTTGGTTGTTGGACGTAATGTTGCGTTTGATTTAGGAAACCATTGATCACATTATTTGCTAGACGTATTAGCATCACATAAAGATACGATTGAGACAGGGTCTAGCAAGATTTATGCTAGACCTCAAGAAGGGCTAATCTAGTTGGGATTCCCGACTAACAACCTCGACATTTAAGAACAACTAGATTAGAGTAAACAAAGTGATCAAGTAAATAAAATAACGACCCTACCTTTCCATCCATATTCCATATCCTTTATCTTAGGCATTTCTCATTAGAGACATGCTGATTTATAGGCATTTCATGCCAATTTAATTGATTTTCTTATGAGGCAGCCCAATTATGGAAGTTTAGATGGATAGATTATTGTGTTTGTTTTTTATTTAAGTCGTTAGCTTCTTTAGAGAAGGACAACGTATTGATTAATAAAATTCCAACATTGAGATTAATTCTTTGATGTTCTAGTTATCATTGAGCGTTTCAGAGTTTCTTGGCATTCATTTATACGACTTATTAATCTGTAATTCCATCCACGATTGTCGCACCTTCAAACATACCAAGGTGTTTTCCTCAACATAGGTAAAGGTGGGTCACGGTTATTCATTCAAGCTTTAGCCTAGAGTGATCATCGAGCCTTGCTCGACAACTAGTTTTCGTAAATGTATGAGCGAAATCATATTACCTAGTTGTTGGGACAAAGAAATTGGCCTCAAATCCAAACCCTATCATCATTATTCTTTCTCATTCCATAGCGATGTGTTGGTGGTTTCGCCACTTGTTGTTGTTGCGTTCTCAGATCGGCATGGGAATCACCCCATCGATCGTCGATTTACGAGACAACACCAACGTTTTGACATCACTAAAAACAGCTACAAGATTGAAAAACAAGTAGATCGATAGTATTTGATTTGGTTTTGACTTAAAGTTGAATTCGAATGCAATCGTCTTGGTTCTCTAAATTCTTCCCCCACATTTAAATCTTATATTGTCTCCAATGTAACATTATCATGAAGAGGAGAACTAACAAATAGCAATAATTAAATGAAAAGTAAAATGAGAGAAAGGGAAAAAAATACAAATCTGATAAGTGACGAACGCTTGGGTTGTCTCCCAAATAGTGTTTTAGTTATAGTCTATAGCTGGACTTTGTCATGCTCGGTGGGTCGTTCCTCGGTGGGTCGTCCCTCGGTGGGTCATCCCTCAGTAGGTCGGTGCCCTTCGATTCAGACCATGTCCTCAGTTTCTAAAACAACAGCTTAAGCTAATGTATCTCATCTCAGTTCGTCTCCTCCTCTGTTCGTCTCTTCTTTTTTATAGATAGAATTCAGCACTCAAATCCGACAAATCTGATCTTTGGAACATGTCCGTGAAAAATCTTGGCAAGTGGAAAATCGGGCCGCCATGATTTGGTGGTGGAAAAAGTATCCCAAAATCCGATCTTTGGAACACGCCAGTGGTTGACTGCTCGTTGGTGTCGACACCATCTGGAAACTTACCGGGAAAAGAGATGGTGCTAATGGACAAATTAGGCCTCCATCTTGTTTTGGGCCTCCACCTTGGCAAACAAAATCTGAGCACGAGATTATCTTGGTTCGAAGAACATAGCCATGTACCAAATGTAGCATTCAACACTTCTATTTCGTGCATATGGGAGCTTGTTTATGAAATCAAAGTCCTTCCACCACTTCCAGCTATCTATAACATCTTCGTATGAGACGTCAGAATTTATGATTTCCATCGAATTTGATCCTGAAATATAAAAATAATTATATTTAACATATTTTTCATCCAATTATCTAAAAAATGCTAGTTAATTCACGTAAAAATGATCCGATCAAGGGAGTATTTGATTGATTGCCTGTTTGGGCAAGAATAATCTCCTTCCCCTTAATAACGATCTTATGTTCCTGTCCCAGATTACATCCTGATTTTCCCTGATACTTTCCAAATCATACCCTTTAATCAGACTGTGATTCCGGGCCGGGACTCTTATCGAAAAAACCTGTTGATCCTAACAGTTTGCGCTATTGTCCCCGGTATTCATGGAAGGTGCTGTAAATCCAAACTTGCCCGCCGCACATGTTCTGACTTTGATGTAGTCTGCGTCCCCCCTTCTTCATCTGAGACGGCCTAAGTCACACCCCGTATTGAAACTGTTTTGACATTGTGTGACCTTCGTTGAGCTGCCATGTAGGTTCAACTGAACAGTCCCGCACTCGATGCCCAATTATGCCATATCTAAAACAAAAGTGAGGGACTCGTTTATAGCTAAACGGCACCCAAGCTTGATTCCCTTCCTTTAGCACTACAGTAGTACCTCTGACCAGTGGACTCTTGATATCGATCTTCACCTTAATACGGAGGCAACCTGTAGCCTCTCCATGTTCATCCACATTGACGTCCATAACTCGACCAACCTTCCTGTCAATTAGTTTTGGGATGCCTCTGCGTATACATCCCAACGGTAGATGACCACATTGCATCCATATCAGTAGAGGATCGAAACTATAATCTGCAAGGCGTTTCATTGCATCATATTGGCACATCATAAGAAGGTCACGGACCGCCCTCCAAGACTCTCTCAAGAAGATTTTTTTTTTTTTTTTTGAAAAGTTATCGATAATTCTATCAATGTAAAAGATTCTCTTTTTTTTTTTTCTTACTAAGCTTTGTGGAGATATTAAGTATTCTAAAATATTTGTTTTTACATAAAAATATGAGGAGTTTGCACTTTATATCATGAAAATGGAAATTGAGGAGCATAAAATGATTATATCAATTTGGAAAATTATAATTTTTACTATATATTTTTTTCAAACTTTGTGGAGATATGACTCCATACTTGGAAGATTAAAATTGAAGATCACAAAATAACTACTATATAACAATCGATATATGAAATGCAAAAGGTTTTATCTTTTTCATTAACGTTTTTTTATGATTAATGCATCGAGACATAAAATCACCATCAAACCCGTTTGGGATAACATGTTTTCTTTTCGTAAATTTATTTAATATATTGATTGATTCTACGATGCATTGGGAACACGATGCACTTGAATAGGAGCAATGAGTCAAGCACAAGGCAACAACAACAATAAGAGAGGCATCACATGAAATGAAAGTGATCAATGACACCTCCAAGCTACCAACATTTGCCACCGTCATCTTCTTATCAAATAAAGCCACCATGCTTTTTATGTGTTATTGTTACACACACATTCCAAACTCTCCCATCTTCCCCACATGTCTCAACTCTCATCTCCACATCACTCACCCTTTTCCGATTCAAACACCTTTCCCCATCTCTAGCCACATTCCCCTAAACTTTCTCCTCACATACCCAAATCATAACCCCATCAAATCTCACCACACTCTCAAATCTCCTCACTCATTACACGTTACACTTCACTTATTTGTGTTTATGTATTTGCAATCCTGAAATTTGAGTCCTATGGCTTCACCAACCTCAGTAGCGGGATGTGGGTTCCTGAAGGATCTGATATTGGGAAGATGGTTCATGATGTTCGGCGCGTTCCTGATCATGTCAGGCGCGGGTGCAACCTATCTCTTCGGCGTCTACTCGAAGCAGATAAAGTCCACATTAGGGTACGATCAATCAACACTTAATCTCATGTCAACTGCAAAGGACCTTGGTGCCAATGTAGGGGTCCTGTCGGGGCTCATTGCCGAGGTGACGCCTATCTGGTTTGTGTTACTTATAGGTTCCGCGATGAATTTTTCCGGTTATTTTGTTATCTGGTTGGCTGTTACGGAGAAGATCAAGAAACCGAGTGTATGGCAAATGTGTGTTTATATATGTATAGGCGCGAATTCACAGAACTTTGCGAATACAGGATCGCTTGTTACGTGTGTTAAGAATTTTCCTGAGGGGCGGGGGATGATGCTTGGGTTGTTGAAGGGCTATGTTGGGTTGAGTGGGGCTATCTTTACGCAGCTTTATCATGCTATTTATGGGGACGATGCTAAGTCGTTGATACTTTTGATCGCGTGGTTGCCTGCCGTGTTGTCTGTTGTTTTCGTTTTCACAATGAGGATTATGGAGGTTTCAAAACATCCTAGGGAGATCAAGGTGTTTTATTTTTATCTGTACATTTCGATTGCACTTGCTGTAAGTGCGATGGCAGTGACGATTGCTCAGAAGACGAGTACTTTCTCACATACTGCTTATGTAGGGAGTGCGGTTCTGGTTTGCTTTTGGTTGTTTTTGCCTCTTGGTGTTGCTATAAGGGAGGAGTATGCTGATTGGAAGCTGAAAAGGGAAGGGGTTAGCAATTCTGTTACTGATATCGTGGTTGTGGAGATACCAGAAGCAGAAAAGAGGAAGGATAAAGCGGCTGATATCATGGAATCTGATTTGAGAAAGGTTTCTTGGTGGGCGGATATATGGAAAAAGCCTGAGAGAGGAGAGGATTACTCAATCTTGCAGGCATTGTTGAGCACTGATATGTTGATTTTGTTCATAGCGACATTTTGCGGGTTAGGTTGTAGTTTAACAGCAGTGGACAACATGGGTCAGATAGGAGAATCCTTGGGATACCCTTTGAAAACAATCAGCACATTTGTGTCCCTAATCAGTATATGGAACTACTTTGGCAGGGTCTTCGCGGGTTTTGTATCCGAGATCATCCTTTCGAGATACAAGATCCCACGGCCTCTGATCATGTCCCTAGCCCTCTTTCTCTCGGCCATAGGCGATCTCCTCATCGCCTTCCCAATTCCTGGATCAGTCTATATCTCTTCATTGCTTATTGGATTTGCCTTCGGAGCACAGCTCACTTTACTCTTTACCATCATATCAGAGCTATTCGGGTTGAAGTACTATTCGACCTTGTTCAACTGTGGGCAGTTGGCTAGTCCCTTGGGATCTTATGTCCTGAATGTGCAAATTGTGGGAAAGATGTATGATCACGAGGCGTTCAAGCAGTTGGCTCAAAAGGGTATGACAAGATCCATGGTGAAGGACTTGACTTGCATTGGAGACCAGTGTTTCAGGTCTTCTTTTATGGTTTTAGCAGGCACAAATATCTTTGGCGCACTCGTTTTGTTGATATTAGTGTTCAGGACTAGGAATTATTACAAGGGTGATATATACAAAAGATTCCGTAAGCAAACAGGGGAAGGCGAAGGGGAACTTGATGTTGTTAGCAGTGCAAAGGAGCTCAAGAAGGGTGAGCCAAGGGCTGTCGAGGATAAATACTGATGCGAGGAAGTGAAGAACTGATCAAGAAATGATCCATTCCTTTGTATATCCATTTTTTTTTTTTTTTTTTGCATGCTCTATGTTTCTCTTTTTCTCTTGGAGAACTTGCTGTTAACTGTATAGTTAACAGCTTTGTATAAGAGAGCACTTCTCATTTCATGCATGATAATGCAAGTTTTCCTCTTGATCTGATCAGGTCTTACTTGCTTTGATAACAATTGTATTCATGAGAAATTTTCACATATCTGTGTATTCTCGTGCGAGTTGTAATTGTCTTGTAGGAGCATGCCGTTTACTTTTAGACTGCAGATCGCCATTTCATTTCTACATAGACGTTTGTATAATCCCATATTCAATTCCATAACTTGATGCTGGTTCATATTAAAACATGAGTCTTATTCTCGGAGTAAAACCAAAGTTTGACGACCCAGAGGAAGATGAGGAGCCCAAAAACCCCAGATAAATAGTTCAGGGAATCTGCATATGACCAATACATCGAATCAAGCCGCCAATTTTCCACATGAGCTATCTTACAGCTGGTTGCCATAAATAGAGTTCTCAAACTCATCATAAAACCCACTTTGTTTGGTTATTCGTTCTTAAGAGATATTTATGGGTTGGTGTCATTCAAAAGTTTTTATTATGATCAAAACTTAAAATCCAATATTGCTTATTTATTCAAAAAGGAAAAAGGAAATAGAAGATGTATCAATTACCAAAAAAAAAAAAAAAAAAAAAATCCTAAAAGGAAATATGATATTCAATCCCCTAATTGTTCTCCTCCCCCTTACCGACCATAGTTTTGACCCCAAAAAAAAACTTATTGACCATAATCACCAAATGATGTGTGTGTAAACACACGTGTTAATTTGATGTTAAACCTAGTATCTTATCGTACTTATTTTCTTTATATTGTGTTTTTAATTTAGTCTGTATCTTTGGACTTTGATACTATTGTTTGTGTGTAAAGATGTTATTTGATCGTTGAGTTGGTTGTGAGAAGTCAGGATGGAAGATGATGTGAAGATGGAGATTTGGACAAGTTCTTGGACGTGTTTTAATGTTGTCTTTTATGATCCAAGATGTTGATTTGATGCATTAGTCATTTGTAGACGAGTTCTTGATCATTTGGTGAACTTTCGATGTCAAACGGAGTTGATTTGGATCTGTAACAACCTACTTTGAGTGTGTTACAACTTGCAATACACCCATAATGTTCATTGCAGGTTGGAATCCTGGAACGAGTAACCAGTGTCACGACCGTTACGTCTTAAAGAAAAAAGAAGCCAATGCAGTCAAAGTTTGTAATGATCGTTACAGGACACCTGTAATGATCGTTATACGGGTCAAATGTCCAAATTCAGTTTGTTTCGTTGAAATTTCGAATTATTTTTAGATTTTCTATAAATATCTGTGTATTTTCTTCATTTTGAGAGAAGATTGGGGTTCGTATTTTAGAGGTTCACGTTCATTTCATTTCACAAAAATCCTAGGATAGATTCTTCGATTTCTACATTTGTAGAATCCGGATCTTGATGTAGGGCTTTGTATATCATCTATTTATCATTGGATCTTCATTCTCAACGCTGTATTATCCTTCTTTCTTTGATTATCTTGAGTTTACAGTGACGATGATGCGCGTAATGATGATTGATGTCATGAGTGAGTAAACGTTTAGTAGGGAAAGATTAATGAAACTCTAGCTATGATTGTTGTATATTATGATTGTTGTATAAAATCCGACCTTATTCATTTATATGTTATGAAATCAATTAGATTGGTCACCTATTGATAGCATGACCTAACTATTAATCCTACTAAGTTATTAAGTTGATAGCAAATAACAATTAATGATTTAATCTCATTGTCATGATGTTATGATTAATTACATATGAACATGATAATTTTAACTCATTGCTATTTATGTTCGTGTTTGGTACAATCTCATGCTTGGATTCAATTTATTTATCTTTAACATATATGAGCCCATCAGTATATGAGGGATAGATAAACTACATTAATTATACAACCTCATTGCTAAGTAACGTTTAAGCGAATGTGATTCTTTAGCAAAAAGGTGTGTTAACTAAAACTATCTAAATAACGAAGTTGTATGATGTTCATCCATGATTGATCTTAAAAAGTTAGAACTTAGTTATAACACCCCGAAAATTACCTGTCCAACACCTGCTTGATACGTAGAATTACCGCGGCTTTGAACACTTCGCGAAATAAAGCGACAAGATTATAAGGGGTTTATGTATTAGAAACATAGGAACTTAAATGAAATAATCGAACTTATAATATTCTTTATTATATAAAAAATCATAATGTTCAAGAAATAAAACACTAAGTTAATTATCCGACGTTGCTCTGTGAAACGATCGCATCCCAGGTCTCTTTATTACCTGAAACAAACACGTAACTGTGAGCTCGAAACCCAATAACACAAGGTACATGTCCATTCCTGGGGTTCGTCATACTTATTATATCATGCGTTTTCAGTGCACAAATAGATGCAATACAAACAACACACAACAATCATATTCAAACAAAAATATATGAATACTTATATAATTATATATATATACATAATAATAAATCATGTTGATCAGGTTTTATCCTATTCCATAAACCTTTAGTGTGTACTAAAGATTTTAAGCTTTCATGTATTATATATCATGCCATGTTAATTCACGTAAATTTTACAAGTTGATGACATGTGATAAATGATCATATGAATTTAATAAAGTCACTTAGTAAGGACAGTTAAATAGGCTTAATGATCTCTATAATGGACCCAAGACAATGAGTTCTAACCAAACATAGTCAATTCATAATCTTGTTGTGTGCACGCTAAAAGATTAATAAAATCCTCCCTACCTAGTCATGTAAATTGTAACTCTCCCAAATATAACATGAGATTAACAATAAAATCACATTTAATTATATTCAGGGTTATCTAGAAATAATTCCACACACCATGTAAATTTTTAACATTTTCATAGTCTAACTTTGTTACAAAAATATAAAACACTAGCATATAGGAATCACACAACAGGTACAACGTATTAGAAGTATTTATAATAATTTATAAATATTATAGCATCATTACCATTATGTCGTGTAAATTATTTAATAATGAACAAACAAGTATTTTATCATGTGTATTATTCAATAAGAGACAAACATACAATCAATTTTATTTTTATTTTATCATACACTATAAATAATCATATAATCACACCATCAAATTATGCACACACAAACATTAAATTTTAAGATCATGATAAAAATAAAAAATCTCAACATTCAGAGTACGTTCAATGTGTATGAGTAGCCCCACACATTTTTATCATGCATGTTTGCTTATGAGGATAACTGAGGTAAGATTATATATTTTGTTCTTTATAGACCTTGTTCATGACTGAATTATCCATGTTGTTATTAATTATTGTATGGATGTCTTTGACTGATATAAGTATTTCTTGGTTATGTATAGTTATGTTTGGACTAAAGAAAGATGTGTGTTTAGTCAGCTCCATTCCCTGTGATGATATTGTTCGTTTGTGCTTGTTAAGATTGAATCCCAATATTTAACAGATGTGTGACATGTTAGGATAACATTTTGAGATGAATAAACAATAAAAAAATATAAATTATCTAAAAGTTATGTTTTTCTTTATTATTTACATATATTGTGCAAGGGATCCTTTTTCAATTATCAATTAGTGTGTTTTTAAATTTAAAAAGTCAAACTTCCCCATCTTACACTTTATCCCCTCTATTTATTTTAAAACAAAACCCTCGTCTATTCATCTCAAACCCCGCAGTCATCACCCACCTCCAACATCATCGTTGTCATTCATATCTAACATCAATGTCCTCATCCATATCCAATGCCGACACTATTCTTCTTTATAATCAATTCCTTTCCCGTCTTTGATTTGTGGGCATGCGAACTAGGGTGTCCTATTCTAGGAGCGGAATAGTGGAATAGTGCACGTTTAGAACAGTGCACTGTTTGTGGATCTTATCTCACGAGCTTAAAATTATTGTTGAACAGTGCCTGCCTTTGTGATATAATCGAAAACATTGAATATAAGCAATATGCATTGTATTTTGATATATGACCATTGTTTGCTTCCAAAATGACGATGACAAGTATTGTTGAAGAGTGCACATGTGCATTGCTTGTTTCGAGAAAAAACAGTAGTGACGATAACAAACGATGCTGACTCTTGGGAGGTAAAAACTAAGATTTGAGATGATGATAGTAATTTATAATAGATTATAATTATTTATTTTCTTATTTCATATATGAGCATTGCTTATTTCTTAAACGACGATGATAGGCATCTTCGACGAGAGACACCTGTGCAGTGTTTGTTCTGAAGATGAAAGTAGTGATGACGACAGACGATGGTGACTCTTGATAGCAATGGTAAAGATTAGGGTTTGAGATGATGATAGTAATTTTATAATAAATTGTAATTGAGAGGAAATTATATCATAATTTGAATTTTAGAAGGAATTGGTAATTAAAATTTTATAAAAATGATAATTAAGGAAGTTAAAAAGTAACTACCGCTTCGTTTCATAATTTTTATAACATTCATTTTATGCACACAAATTTATATTTACCTTTTTGTTTTTAAAATTTTAATCTCAACCACATAATATTTCTCTTTTCATCTACTTTAATTTATATCCACCTAATATTTTTCAAATATGAAACATATTATAAATAATTTAGGATAGATCGAAATGATAAAAGATTATAAAATTTTTGGGACGAAGGAGTAGTTTTAATTCTCTCATATAAAAACTACTCTAATCTTTTTAAATGGAAAATATTACTCCTAGTAAAAGTTGACATCAAATTGCAAGCTATTTGTGCAATGCTAATACCCCATCTGTTTTATTTAAATGGTAATTTTTTGTTGTTGTTTTATTCGAATTATAATATTTTTTAATTTTTAATTATTTTTCATATAAAAATATCAACGTATCTCTACTTTATATCATATCAACCACCCATTATTATTTGTCTTTCTTCATTTCCTCATTCTTTTATCCTACACATTCACAAAAACAAAATTATCATTCTTTATTATTTCAACATATATATAAATTATCATACATATATAAATTATCATATCAAATTATAATATTTTCTTAATTTTTAATTTTTTCATATAAAAATATCAAATTATCCCTACTTTATATCATATCAATCCATCCATTATCATTTTTCTTTTTTTCTTTTTTTCTTTTTTCACTTTTTTATCCTACACATTCATACAAACAAAATTATTATTCTTTATTATTTTAATATATACATAAGTTATCACATATATATAAATTATTATATCATATTAAATTTAAGTAATGTGAACGAAGGCGGATTTTATTTTTTAGTCCAAATTATCAAAGTTAGACATGATTCAAAAGTTTTGAACTCTGGTTCGATCACTCCCGTCCCCCCTTGCTCACTTTTTCCCATCTTCTCCAACGGATACAACACCGTAGCTCACAGAGTAACAGAAACTTCGCCCAAATCTCACCAACAGTGCCACAATTCAAAACCCTAGCCGTAGACGCGATGAGCGACATCCTCCTCTTCGATTCCCTCAACGCCTCCGTGCCAGGTAATCCTTAATTCTCAATCTAATCGCTGAAACCTAGAACGCCATTCTAGGGTTTCGACTTTTGATTTGTAATTCTTATCTCGTTTCTCGAAAAGAATACCAAATTGGGTAATTTCGAATTTGGGATTTGGGGGTTTAGGGATTTGTGACTGGATTTGGTTGTTTCAGATGGGAATGCGTTGATGCTGATGCCGTCTGTGGGTGGTGCTGGGACAGAAGGGGTGCTGAAGGATGTGTCGAATCTTCCGCAGAAGCTGAGGCTTTCGAGCCCGAACGATAAGTATACGCTTATCTCGTCGTATTCTGCTAATGAACAGATCAACATGCTTCTTAAGGTAATTCTTTTTTGTTAGTGGTGTTGTTGAGTGGGTTTGAGTGACTTGGTGCTTCTTGTTGATGGTGAGGGGTTGGTGGATTGGTAATCAAGTGGCTGCATTTGGCTTTCTGTTTCAGGAAAAAATGATTCTGATGAAGCAGATTGCAGATCGCAAGTATCCTTTTTGTGATTTTACTCCGTAATTTTGTTATCAGAGTGCAAGGGTATGGTGATGAGGGTGCCTTACTTCGATGTGAACTGTGTTCATGCTGCTTTGCTTGTATGCTGTGATTGTGGATGGAATGAGGGATGCCTGTGAGTGAATAGAGACATTGTATCTATTCCTACGGATTGGAGTCTAATTTTAAGTATGCCTCTTCACATTCTTTATAGCACTGAAGAATCCCCGTTTGGAAGGATCAGACTCCTTAATATAGAAACTTGTGTACTGTCACGGTTCAATGGAAGTTTCGCAAACAAACCTGAAGACATATTGTGGAATGAGATTCAGATAGTTTTTTTTTTTTTCATTTGATACAACCTCTTGGATGAGTTCTTGAGGTCCTATATTTTTTTTTCCACGTTGTTTGCCATGACATTTGATTAAAGTAAACTCGTTGAGTTGAGTGGGATTGAATTGCAAAAGTTAAGGCTCAATTTGCTCGAGGTACAAAAACAAAATCGGCTGCTTGCTCGAACAAACTCTCAGTTGTTAGCGGTTTGTACTCTCTCCCCTACCAATGTCTGTGAAACATCAATGGGCAAAAAATGTCTGTGAAACATCTTTCTGTTCTCTATTGGTTTGGATTTTGCTGAGTATGATCATGAATATCTAAACTTATGGTTTCTTGGTGGATTATTCATGCAGGAAATCAATGCAGACAGAGACAAGGTATTTGTTGTGCACTATTTTGCTTTTTGAGATATTGTTACATTGTTTCTGCTGGGTATAATGGTTTCGTTCCCTTTAACTGATGTGTGATTCATCTTCAGCTAAGGGTAATTCGACATGAGCTTGCATGTGCCCGGGCCATGGTAGCTGTTAAAGATTTCGAATTACAGGTGAACTTGTCAATCATGATGTTGTGTAGGATATATCTATCTATTGAATTCATGGCCTTCTCTTTATTTCTTGATGATTATCACTCTGGGTATTGCAGGAGAAAGAGAAGGAAAAAATGCATCCAAGATCTGCTGTGAAGGTGTGCTGACCATTATCTTCTATGGTTTTCTCTTTACAGGGTTATGTTGGTCTAGTAATGATCACCCTTCAAATTTTCCTTACTGCTTGTGATAGATGCATAGCATGAAATCTGATAAGGCAGGGGATCCATCTGAAACAAACAACAATAACAATAAACCCTCTAATACGAGGGGGAAGCGGTTATCAATAGGTACTTCAGCTACCCGGCCTTATATATGCATTGTGTTTGGTTAGCTTGGTCTTTACCCTTATCGTTGATCTTGGTGTTCATCAATTACTTACAGTTAGAATCACTTCCGCGGCCAAAGGTTTTGAGACAAAGGAAAATTCTGAAAACAGAAGGTCAGTTGCCTTTGACGTGCAGCTCTTTAATTCATCCTCACTACATTTAAGAATCTCCAGAGCCAACTGAATGCTTGCTTTTGCATTTGTTCAGGGTAAGCCTTAGAAGACAGTCTTCCGCATTTGAAACTGGAGAGGTGGACTCTACTGATGATGCGATTGGAGCAAGTGAAGGCGTTACGGGCAAGGAGAAGTCAAAATGCAGAAGGTTCTTTTCTCTTTGGTTTGCAGTACTGTATTTAAAATTCGTCATCAGTGTCTCAGACTGTCAGTGCCACATCAAGAAGGGTTGACACAAAGATATGCATTCCTTCCCCTGAACCATGTGTTCAAGGGTTTGACACCTCTAGAAGGAATCAAGATATAGTCTCCTCGTTATATTGTGATTGGGATAAGACTGTATATCGGGACCTCCCACCACCGTGCTCTTGTATGGATTATTTGGATTTTGCCTTCAATGAATTCTTTACTAGATAACACATTTCATGCTTGTTTTTTCCCATTTCTTCAGGCTTAGCCTTAGTAGGCAGTCTTCTCCATTTGTGACTGAAGGAGCAGACTCTACTCAGGATGCCATCAAAGCTTTCGGATGTGTTCCGACCAAGGAAAATACTTCATGTAGAAGGTATGTGTCTGTTTGATTCGCAAATTCATATAATTGAAGGCGGACTAAAAGCTTGTTTGGAATTCGTTCAGGCGTAGCCTTGTAAGAAAGTCGCCTACATCTGAAACTGAAGATATGAACCCTGCTGAGGATGTCATCAGAACTACTGAAGGACATCCTACCAGGGAGAAGCCTAATAACAGAAGGTCTTTTTGTGCTTTGCTTCATATTTCATGATTTCATTAATCTGTGCAACATTCTGTTACCATCTCTCTCGTCAGCTCATAAGCATTTCCTTTCGGCATCTTCAGAGTTAACCTTAGAAGACAATCCATGGTCAGAACAAAAGAAATGCGATCCACAGAACATGTGCTGAATACTGAAAATGTAGATTCAACTGATGAGAAATCTCAAGCCTCAAGGTTTGGTTTGCTTTTGCGCACATTGTTGTGATTTAAGTATTCAACTCACTTTATATCACTCAGATGGATGCTTTTGCGTATAGCAAAAGTTGGAAGCTTTATAACTTTGTCTAGTCTCTTATATAGGTAAGGGGAATGTGCAAAACTATAGGTTTTTGTCTCTGTGAAGTAGCTTTAAAGAAAACTTAAAAAAAAAACCATAAAGAAACCTATGAGGTACGACAGCACCATTTCTTGTTGGAAACCACCTTAACTACATTAAGCACCACATTAGAGACTGCATCGGGTTGGACAACTGGTTGTAGAAAAAATCAGTTATAGAGGACGAGCTTGGTCTATCGACTAGATATTTTTTGTCATATATTTGTTTATCATAGGTTAAGTCTTGATCGAAATTCGAAACCCATCAGTTTATGAGATAAGGCCATCTACATCTTCCTCTTTCTGAACATGATCTCATCAAGAGCTTTTGGCCTAGTGGAAGTTGATTTAATTCTCGTAGCCAGTTTGTTACATGCCCTCTTTTCATTTCTTCAGACTCGGCCTCAGCAGAAGGCGATCTTCTAGATTTATCGCCAAGGACTCTACTGTGGATATGTCAGAGGTAGATGCTGCTCCTGTTTTTCTCCAACTCAATGACGGAACCGATGAGGGTGACTTGGTGTCATCAGCCGATTCCATTTCAAAGACTGCTTTAGTCAAAGAAAAGAGTGATGACCCTGTGGCTGAAAACATTGATGAAGGCGTGTTTGATACTGAAGATACCAAATCTCATTTGCATCCACGAGTTGCTGAAGGATCTGTTGATGATTCTGTGGCTCGATACATCAGGAGATCATCTCTTGCAAGGCCCATTCGCAAAGCTGCGGAGAAAGTTCAGTCTTACAGGGAGGGCCCCATCAGATCCAAGATGCGCCGAATTGACTGATCTAGAAGGGAGATTCTCGTCAGTCTCTTCTCTGAAGAGAATCTACAGTTTCTGTCATCTTCATGTCCAAGAATGCTGATCTGTATACTGACCCTGCTGGAGTGGCTCTTTCTGAATCTGAGATGCTATCTGCAGTCTTTATTCCTCTTGTCCTTTTTCTATATGAGCACTGTCACTGATTTCTGAGAGGCAAACACAAAGTACTTCTCAATTGCTCGATTCTCCTGTCATGATCTTGAGCTGAAAACATGCAAGGGGTGAAAGTTATCCATGATCCATGAACACCTCTTGAAAATTAAGCGACGTTACTGTCCCAGAATGTGATGTAGTTTGCATCAGTTAACATAGAAGCAGTGTTCTTTTCTTTGTGTTCTGTGCTGAGGTCCGTAACGCTGTAATAGTGTGTTCAGTCTACAATCGTACACTGTATTACCTGCACTGCATATAACCTAAACGTGTTTTTATCTAATTTTTGCACTGTTTTTATGTTGATATCCAAGAGGAGGTTGGGATAGTGAAATGGATCTGCCAAATCTTGTCTTTGGTTCCAATAAGATGCTCTTGGAAGATTCTACTAGACAAACAACATTTAGCCAGATGGACATAGCTGTCGTGCTCCGACAACTATTATCTTTGGCATTCAAATGATCTCAGGAGATTGGACTGCCGCGTGGGATGTACAAGGTGCGAGCAAAGGCGACTACCAGAGGTTTGCGCAAGCACAGATAGATGTTTATAACCAACCTTTGCTTGGTTTCACCGGGGTCTCCAATATGGGAATAATTATCAAAATCTGCACAGGATAATATAGGACGACTATATTAAGGTATAAGCAATCACAAATACCAGACTTCATTGACGTATCACACATACATACGCACTCTACACAATCACATTACTCATATCGTATCTCAGAAGTAGCAGTGTAACGATGCACGTAGCTCAGTATACAAAATGTATGCAAAGTAGTAGTACAAGTTAACCAAATTGAGTTGGGCATTGATATCCAAGATTCCGCTCTCCAGCATAATCCCCTCTAGCAAAGTTTACATTCATTCACTCCTCCCTACATCATGCAACTCTTCCATGATCTGTGTTTATGAAAACCGAAAAATAAAAAAGGGATTCTTGAAAAGATTGAAGATACAACATCGAAAGAAATAACAATGCACAACACACAAATTTTCATGGGATACCCGAGTCATGGAAAAAGAACTCATGACACCATCAGAAAACTTGTTGCAACGAGAACACTCTCCCATAAAATAAGAATGTCAAAAACCCTTATCTCCAAACATAAACTAAACCCAACTCACATAATAACATAAACACTGGCCTACGTAGAGGGCTCTACCCTCTGAAGCCTGGGGCAGTGACTCCGTAGAGTGCAAATCTAACAGGACCCTATAGCAGTTGACAACTTAAACAATTCTCAGGGGTTATCCTGGGAAGAGTAATCCCGTCATCCAATTCCAGGTAAGTGAAAGAAAATAATCCAAATCATACCTTATTTTTTGTGTCAACTTGTCGCCAAGGATCATTTATGTGTTAGACCAAATTGTAGATATTTCGATCGAGGCTCTATCGAGACAGCATTTTCATCACATCAAAACATATCACGGGATGCTCCGACTTGAACTCTGAGACTAACTGCAATAGCACAGAAGCCACTTGGGGAGAAATTTCCACAGCAACTCAAGAGTCAAGAGGAGTCATTCAAAATGAAGAAGACGTTCGACCAAAAAAGAAGAGGACAAAGGGCCAAGCCACATTACACCCCATCCAATCGAAGTTAACAAGATGCTTGTGGAACTATCCCCGAGTAAGGCAGCGTGATAACCTCGAGAGTGAGCATTCAGGAATAAAGAAGATAGGTTCTGGCAATTGAGATGGAATGCAAATCAAAGTTGGCTCTGGACATTTCTAATCAAAACCAGGGATTTGCTCATGGGAATGAATAAGGATGAATGGTGGCCGTCTCCTGATGCTTCATTTTCTAGCTCTTTGTACACATAACCTGAGGATTAAATGATGGAGCCTTACCATGTCGATAGATATTTTTCCTAGACATGGTTGTTATGTTCGAGGATGATTGTTTGTTTTGATCGTTATTAAAGGACGAAGGACAGGTTATGCGGATTTGGAGTTATGTTCGAGGATGGTTGTTTGTTTTGCTCTCCAGGTGTTAAATTCAGAGATCATCTTTTATGTATTATTGATAGTGTACTACTCTCCTTGAAGCTCAGTTGTAAGAAGGATGAATCATGGGAAGCATGGATTCATTTGTGGTTAAAGGTGTCCAATGCTAATACCCCGATTGCGATGCAAAGGAAGGCTGGATCGGCTATCACTGTGTGTGAGACGTGGGCTGAGAGGAATCGTCGAGCTTTCGAGCAAAAATTCAAGAGGCCTATGTGTGTTTTTGAGTTGGTGAATACCTTCTTGCATAGGATAAGGCTGAAATGATAAATTGCTCATTTGTTTTGCCTTGGTTCTAGTTTTGAGGTTGTTGTTTTGCTTGGAAGTCTTGATATAAAGATTAAAAGTTTTGATGAACGAAAAGTTAAGTTGGCCATACTAACTATTACTATCCACTCCCTCTTAATTATACGAGAGAACTATCTATTACTCATCACAATCGAAAATATTTAATAATTGACCATAAATCATTATCTTATTTATCAAATAATCATCTTTCAAAAATAAAAAACTTCTATTCAATAAGAAAAGACAACAAATCATTCTTAAAATCAAACAAAATAAGACCAAATGATAATTAATAAGTTAGGAATAACTTCTTGATAAATAATTTTCAAAAATAAAATCTATTGATAATTTATACTAATGATATTCCAATTAAACGATCGAATATGTCTAATATATGAGATGGATCCAGGGTATAATTTTAGGACATGGATGATTGGACTTACTTTTCAATCATTGTGCTTGACTGACCACATGTGTAATATTATTTGTTTGTAAATAAAATATTAACCCATGCTGTAATGAGATATCATAATATAAATATATAATACTTTTTTTGATCAAATAAATAGATACAATAAATTACCTAAGACTTTATGTTTACAAAAATAATTCTAAAAACACACACGGAATAATATTTATCAAACCATATAATTTTCAAATACTAACGGTCACACCACCACCAACTCCATCAATAATGGCTGGGACGAAGAACAACGACGATGACGACCCTTAGTATTGTTTAATGTGTGTTGTAATGGGACAGGGTGTCTTTTTTGTACTGGTCTTGTCCCTTGGTATTGTAATTACATGTGACGTATGTTAGTCATTTTGTTTGATTGTTAACATAGGGAAAGTTTTACTTATTGGTTTTAGGCAGTTTGTTCTGCCGGACCGTGTTAGCATCTAGATTGATTTAGTGTATATTAAAGTGCACAAAATCATCTAAAAATGCTTGTAAAATGCTATTCCAAGCACAACTGGATCAGTAATACACTTAACTGTTCCGGAAAAAAAACCCTTCGTTGCCGACCCGCCCTCTTCTCTCACCCGCTTCCTTCGTCGATATCCCATTTATTGGTTTACAGAGGATACTCAAGAGAGAGGAGGTGGGGGGATGAATTGAGTATCAATGAATTTTCACTTTCTTAATGTGGAAGGCCCGGGTTCTTGGAAGACCTAAGTCTTTCTCAACCTCTTTACTTATTTGTAAGGTACCAACTGTTTTGTATGCTATTTGCTGTGTGATCAAGAACGAAAGTAGTAAAGAAAGAATGAACACAATGTTTATATTGGTTAGTCTCTCGTCCAAAACAATGTATAAGATATTTACATTTAATATCCAGTGGGATTTTTTAGAACTTTGCACTATGACCTTCACTGGTACACACTGTTCTTCCTCTCCTTCACCAATCCTCCAGATCAATGTCAGAGAAACCCTGTATCACCAACACCCTGATAATACAGTCAACACTAATTACAACTTGTACGAATCCCCCAAACGTCATCCTAAGTGAATCTTGTTCTACCCGAGATTAAGCCTTAGAACTTCTACTTCCTATCCTCCCTGACAGAACTCTTGTACCCTCAGTTTTAATCCCATGTAGCAATACCTCGTACTTTTATGCTCCTGGATTGTACTCCTTGCAACTTGAAACCCTTGTCTTTAACAAGGCTTGGGTCTTCATCTGGTTCAGTCACCTTGAACCAATGAAGTCTTCTCAATCAACTCTCCATTCAATCAACAACACTAGCTTGTGTTTGTTGTTGTGTATCAGCTCCAAAACATCAAAATATTATCTTCTTAGGCTTGTGGATGTTTGTGGAGATGGATTGAACTTGTATGGATGAAAAATTGGCTTTTTGTTCTTCGATTATAATATGATGGCAAGGTTGTGTAGGCAATCGATCTAACTTGCTTTCTCGTGATGATCTCTCCTTTATAGAACTCCAGGAAAATGCAAGTTTGGATCCATCTTCGTTTAGATAGCAATCTGATCTTCTTTTCGTCCTTAGACCTCCAAAATTTTTCATATCTATAAAACAACCCAAAATCGATTTGTAGCTAAATATTCGAATTTTCTCAATACATTGCTAGTCCATACATAAGATATTCACAATAATCAATGAGGACTTAATATACTCAGCATAATCATCAAACATAAATTTTCCATGTTTATGACATATATATGAAAAGTGGGGAAGACTTGGCCTTTGTTCACACCTATCTCAGTTCTGATACCAACGGAGAAGGTCCGGATCTTCATGTGTTTTTATAACAACCTATACTCAATATCAATTTGTTCAATCAATGTCATCATCAAAACATATGAACTCAACAATGTCCTTCATTGATAATCAAAATCAATGAAACAAAATTAAGTGTTGGATTTGGAAAGGTTGAGATAGAGAGAAGATGAAGCACAGATGAGGAGATAATATCTATGCTAATTGCGTCTCTCCATTGAAAGCAAAATCTGAGCTGCTTGGTCGCTATCTTCACATTCTCGCCTCTCCATTTCAAAAACTGCTCAACACATCCTTATTATAGAACTTCTTCTACAAATTTCAACCACAAAACACAATCTCACATCACTTGATTTCATCTGTAGTAGATGAAAACCACTCGGAATCGAACACCTCTCATGGATTTGTCACAAACTTCTTTGAATGAAAAAATCAATGTATGTTGTATGGTTTTCACGGGCATTCTGCTTCGAAGGAAACAAAAAACCTGAACAAAACAAATTATATGTTTTTGGATTATTTTTTTCATGTATATGATTTTGGATTTTTTTAAGTTTTTATAGTTTTAGACAATTCACTCAAATAGATAACATTAAACTAACTTGATTGAATTTAAAATTGAAATATTATAAATTTGTTTATCGTCTTAGAAAACCCAAAACAACCCAATTAAAACCATAGAATACTTTGTGTAAACGAATGCCCAAAAAATACTACTTGCAAGATTTTATTCCAAGAAGATATCATTAACTTTCATAAATTCCTACAAGGTACCACTCCTCCCTTACCTCATCCCTACCTCACCCCACCTCATCCCAAGTAGTACGTCTATACAACGTATTATGTCCACTGAAACAAATAGTACGTCCGTCGAAATCCGAACTGAACAACTACTACGTTCGTCGAAATCCGACTGGAACGAGTAGTACGTGCGTCCGGAATCCAACCAAAGCGAATAGTACATCCATCGGAATCAACTTCTATCGGATTATCCTAACTCACATGACCTCCATTGTCAAACTCGATAATCAAAACATCACGTAGACATAACACGAACACAATCCATCGGAAACACGACGACCAACATGGAAATCATCAATAACATCAAACCTCATGAACAGAAAAACAAGTGTACAACAATACTAAACCACGACACAAACACAAATACACGATGAATCACACACAAATCAAGCAACGATACTCAAGACCTCAACATCGCTGGATTGAACATAGATGAACAGAAAGTATCCGATCACGATCCCCATCGAAACCCCCAAACCGAACCTTAACAGTCCCAGAATCAACCCTAACAATCCCATCACACCCAAATCCTTTGCACTTCTCTTCCCCATTCGTCAAATGTCCTAGCTGATCGGAAAATTGTGACCCGCTTATGTGCTGTGGGGGAAAATTGTGGTGAAATTTGATCAGTTTCGATGTGGTAGAGAGGTGAGATGAAGGGGTGGGGGCTGGGCAGAGGGGCCCGTGGTATCGTGAAAATTAAATTGAGCGGGTGACAGGAAAATAAATTTTCAAAATGATATTTGTGATTTTTTTTATAAATTAACTAAGAAATTTTAATTAATAAAAATTTGTTTTAGACTTGGAGTGAAAAAAATTATTTTTAAGATTTTTTATCTATTAATATTAAAACCTATTGTTTGGTCGAATCTGTATTATATATTAAGAAAATAGAGATGATTTTATCAGAACTTTTAATTTTGATCGTTTAATATTTTATCTAATAATTATCATTAAATATTAATGAATTAGAAAATAAATTCAATATATTATAGTCAAATTAAAAAAACAGATTGATTCAATAAAATTTATTGATTGATCGATATATTTTAATTGAATTTTAAAATATAGAGATTTAATTCAAATAACTTTAAGCTCTATTAATAATATTAAATGTTAATTTTATTGATTAATATAAATAAATGATGAGATAATAATATTTTATTTTAAATTGACATAAAAAGATTCATATCTCACAATATTATTCTATCATCCCCTATCAGTGGAAAAAGTTATCATGTTTCTCTTCTTATGATCAAAATTTTTTTTTTCATTGTTGTCCCGTGCATTATTGCACAGGCGAATAGACTATAGGCAGATAGACTAGTTTGAACTGCAATGTCAAAAACTCAATTATAAAGATAGACATATATGATAAAATTAATTTTCATGTTATATTTCAGGCAAACAAAAAAGAAAAGTTGGATAAATAGATGATATTGCATAAGATATCCAAAGAAAAGTTGGATAAACTCAATTAGATATTGCATAAGATAGACAGATATTTCTGTTAAATTTGAGATTTTATAATTTTATTTTAGTTTAAATATATCAAAGTTACCATATCATTCATTTAAATTTTAAAAATTACGTTAATATCCTGACATACCATCTCATAGTTTATCGTCTGACATCTTAATGTAATTGTATATATAATAAATGATATTTTAATTGATGTCGTTTGATACCAATTATGGTATAATAAATTATACCATAATTGATTTTAAGTTCTGTTCCAAATTCTTAACTAATCACGTAGTTACAACCAAAACTTGTGTTTACATTCAATTTGAAAATCGGGCTAGTTAATAACATTCATTTAATGTAGAAGCCCTATAAGCCCAAATAACCAACATAAAAATAATCCCTACTTTAATATTTTTTTATCCCAATAAAATTACAACACTTATTAAATTGGATATTCCCAATTAAATTATAATCTTATCCGATTTGAAAATTTTTTTCCAATAAAAATATCAAAATATCATTATTATTTATTTTATATCACATCAACTAACTCCATCATTTTTTCTTTTCCATTTCTTTTTCTCACTCCTCTCACTCGCAATAATCAACGAATAATTTAATCTTTACACCAAAAATCAACACATATATAAATTATCATGACAGTTAAATGATTGTAATTTTACTGGAACATAGAGAATATTATATACTTATAATAAATATAACGTTAGGTGTGACAAAGAGATCTAACGTTGAGATTATAAATTGATGTTGTTTTACCATTAAAAAAAACAGAAGATGCTTTTTTAAAATTTGAATGAAAAAATAAATGGAAAAGTAAAAAAAACTTGATATTTATATTGCTGGATGTTTTTTGCCACAGCTATTATGTCACATACTCGTCGAATATTATTGATTGATGTACTCCATTATATTTTTTTATTTCATTCAAATTATAATAGTTTTTGGATCATTTCATTTAAGTTACAATCTTTTATTATTTATCAATTTTTTTCATATAAAAATTTTAAAATATCCATATTTTATATCATATCAATCCACACATCATTATTTTTCTTTTTTTTTTTCTCCTCATCTTTCTTTCTCTCACACTTACAAAGATAACTTGAATATCTCTTCTAAATTCAACCTATATATAAATATATATATATTGGATCAACGGAACGAGAGCATGAGATAATTCTACCATTTAGTTAGACGGTTACATGCACTGCACTAACTGTACTGCAATGTATCTGAGTGCAAGTGGACCAATCGTCCTCTTCCTTCCTACACATTTCTAGCTAGTATGTTTCATAGCTCTTCCTAAAGTATTCTTGCTAGTTAGCATGACTCTGCCCCATCCAAAGTATCTTATTTGTATAGGTAAGTATTTGCAAGCATGGTTTTGTATATTTTTAACCGAATTATGAGTCAGTTTAGATATTATTGTACCTCTCAGTCGGAATTGGGTCAACGTAACAAGTTTTAGATCATCATCTCTAATCACACATTATCTGTACCTAGAGATCATCCGAGAAGATGTTACAGGTTGAGATGTAAAACATGCGATGTAAAACAGTAAACATTGAATACTCCAGAATTTAAATCCTGGTCATCAACAAGACAGATAAACTTAGTGAGGCTGAGGGTGAAGGATAACTCTCCTCCTCCCCTCTGTCTATCTTGTCTGTCACAAAACTAATCTTTGTCTAAACTTGCTTAATAAAGCACTGGCCATCCAACTCCTATGCACAGTTAAATCTACTCCTCTCCTCACCTCTCTTTGCTGTGTGTGGTGTCCTTTTCACTCCTCTCTTTCCTTAATTTGATCATCTTCAACCCTTTATATACACGAATCCCATCTCATTGATTAACAAAAATCCATCCATCTCATTTGACTTTGCTTCAAGCTCTCATCGACTTCTTTCCCTTTTGCATCTTATTGCCTCTTCAATCCAAGTAGAGGACGTGATCGCCCCATGTCAATAATCAGCACTTCTGAAGGACGGATTCCAGAACCAGATGCAGAATCAGCATCAGCACCACATATGGAGAGTTCACATGAATCAGTACAAGAGGAACAACCGTACTTTGTCAAGGGCAAACGAACCAAGCGTTATAGGCTGCGAGCCCCGATCCCAATCACGGTCAGTCCAAAGACCATCGATTTCTCACCCAAGAGTGACGAGACCAGCATCAGCAGTGATATCTACGGCAACAAGCAAGAACCCAACACCACTAACAACAAAGGATCAATCATGATCAAGGCAAAGAACACAACCAATGACATCGGGCAGCCCGCTTCATCATCGGAGGAACACAATCGGCATCACCACAGCACCACCATAACCCTGGAAAATCAAGACGACGAAGACATGGCCAACTGCCTCATCCTCCTTGCCCAAGGCCAATTCAAACGCGTCTCTCAAATTCCACCACCACGAATCATTGGGCAGAAACGGACGGACTACGACAATATCTACGAGTGCAAGACATGCGGCAAGAGGTTCCCGTCGTTCCAGGCCCTAGGCGGCCACCGTGCGAGCCATAAGAAGCCCAAGAAAGAAGACCAGTTCAACGCCAAGATCAAGCCACGCGAACATTATCAGTATAACTCCAATAACCTTTGCTTCCTCTCCGATGACGAAAATTCCCCTAAGATCAAAACATATCTGACACTGTCCCTCCAAATAATCAACAATCACAACGATCATCATCGACAGTTTAGTAACAAGTCAAGAATCCACGAGTGCTCGATCTGTGGGGCAGAGTTCTCATCCGGGCAGGCCTTAGGCGGTCACATGAGACGCCACAGGGGTGCCATAGGCATGCCAATATCACTTCCGGCCACGAAAGCCTTGTCGTTGATCCCATTGACCGTGATCCCTCCTTCAGATTACGATCATCAAGATCGTTATTCCCCTGATCATGATGATCCTGATCCTAGTACCGGGCTGTCATTGGATTTGGATCTGAATCTGCCTGCGGTTTCTGTGGATGAGCACAAAGAATCGCAGTTTCAGTGTGCGTCAAAGCAACAGCAACAACAACAACCGCAACCGCTTGTTTTTTCTTCGCCGGCTTTGGTGGGTTGTCATCAGTAGTGAACGAAAAATACCAAAGTTTATACTTCCGTCCTCTAAAATTATAATATTTTGATTGAAATCAGAAATTTATATATATATTAAATTTATATTAAATTATGATTTATTATAGCAGCTGCAAAAAAAATTAATAGATATACTATAACTGATTTGATATTATTTCATATCAAATTATGAAACGTTATTATTTTTATGGGACATTTGTAATTTTGGAAAAAATTTCCAAAAATTAAAAGTAATCCTCAATTCATATCAAATGAAAAATAATTCACAAAACATACCATCATATCTCTTCTTTTTACTTCACCATCGACTTCTTCATCATCTCATCTCATCTCCCTCCTCCTCCTTCTCCACAAAACCACAACCACCGATCGTCACTCTCACCAACATCTTCTCCTTTGCCTCTCCACAAACCACAACCACCAACATCAACCATTAATAATAAATCATCAAGTGTGTAGGCTGCATCGTTCAACACCAACAACATCAATCACTGTCACAAAACTACCTTGAACCACTACACCTCGTCCTTATCTTTGTTATTTGATGTCCTATTTTGTTGTTGTATAGCTTTGGTGAGTATGATGTTTGATGAAATAAGGCGACTGAAGAAATTTGAATTTTTTTTACACTTTTTGAAAATAGTATGTCTGTGTAAACAGAAGCAGTGTGCCTTAGAAACATAAAACAACTGTTTGAAATAACAAAGGCACGTTGTTTGGAATAAAGCAGACGTATTATTTCAATCTTTCAGAAGCACTATTTCAAATAATGCGGTTGTATTATTTTAAACAGTACGTCACTTTAAACTCAATTCATCTACTCTTCAACCGTGCGTCTTTTTTTCAACAATCCAAATGTCAATGATGTGCATCTCGCCCAATGGATGAGTTATGAACCAAACAAAATCCCAAGTCTGCTAAATTGCTCCTCGTCAACAGTGCGCCTCTTCTTCAAGAATCTAAATGTCAATGTTCTGTATCTTGTTCGTAAAGTGTTCGATGAAATTATTTTCAGACGACGACAACTGTTGGAGAGAGAGACGAAAACGACGACGACGAGGATAGATGAGGGCGACGACGAGTAGAGGAGGAAGATTGAGAAAGTGACGTTGTAACGCCCTTAGATTTCCTGTCCAATACCTGCTAAACACGTGACGTTACCGCCGCTTCAAAGTTTCCTTCGAAGCAAGGCGACAAGAATACAAGAGGTTTAAGTATCAGAAAGATAGGATCTAGAAACAGATATCCAGCTTACATCGTTATAGGATCTAGAAATAAATATCTAACTTACATCGTCTTGTATTACATGAATATCAATGTCTAGAAAGAAATGATAATATTACAACGAGTTGAAGTCATTCATCCTTGCTATGTAATGGACCCTTCCTCGAATCTTTATTACTTGAAACGAACATGTAACCGTGAGCTCGGAAACCCAGTAACACACGATACACATTTAAATACCGAG
Organism: Drosera capensis; assembly: GCA_001925005.1. Classification (NCBI taxonomy): domain Eukaryota; kingdom Viridiplantae; phylum Streptophyta; class Magnoliopsida; order Caryophyllales; family Droseraceae; genus Drosera; species Drosera capensis. The sequence continues at coordinate 28,196 of LIEC01011198.1, forward strand.
CAATCATATGCCACTCAGGAACATTTAAATACGTACAGGATAATAATAATACAAGTCAAGCAGGTTAAACCCTATTTCATTCACTCGCCTTTATTAAAGCTTTTACACGTTAATGACATGCTCTGACATGTCATATTGATTCTCAGGACTTTTACAGGTAAGCAACGTGTTTTTGTCACATTATAACAATTCTTATGACTTTTACAGGTTAATAACATGGGAGGAGTTACAGCAGGAATTTAACGTTAATAGTATCGTCATACTAATAACAATTAAACAAACAGGATTGTCGCTGCAGACGACCCAGGATGGTTATTAATAACCAAACACGGCCACCAAGTATATTTCAATTGATGTCGCTGCGTGCACGCGAAGGGAATTTCTATCCCTCCCTAGCCAATCAGGACTCGTAACTCTCCCAGTTATTATCATTTACAGGAATATCCTCATTGTTCAGGTTTTCAGGATTTTCAGGCAGGTAGCATGAAATTAAACATATTAATTTCATGTATAACAGGATTCAAGATTTTCAGGCATATAATATGAAATTAATCATATTAATCCATGTATAGCAGGTGACCATCATGGTGTTCGTAATTCGAGATTTCAGGTATATAATATGAATTAATCATATTAGTTCATGTATAACAGGTGACCATCATGGTGTTTCATAAATTTATATAACGCTATTTTTCTTTGTAATATTCTTAATAATTTTCAGGATTAATAATTCGTTACAAAAATAACATCAACAGGCACAGGATATCACACATCAGGAATAAGCAAAATTCAGGAGATCGTTATTTAAATTCTATAATATTCTACAGGTTTCATCGTTACCCTTCTGGCAAACAAATCAAGTCAATCAAGTACAACATAATTTTATTCTTTATTTATCATGTAGATACGTGATCACACAATCACATAAATCAAATCACACACACAAAATTTAGGGTAACGATGTGTGTTACCTCGTCATTATAGAAATTCAGGAAATCCTTCAAACAATCCCCGGCTTAATCCCGCTTCTCAGTATTTGTTACGCCTATAATAACATCACAAAATATAAAATATCATTACATAATATTTCAGGGTAATATTTATAGATTTGTGTATAAATAATACACTTCATAATGTGTTATAATAACACATTAAGGCAAATTATTTTTTGTAGACGAAAAGGAATATTCTCAGGGAATATTCCCTTTCACTTTTTTTTTCCTTCACTGCCCGAAGGCAGGAGGAATTCAGGGAGGGTTTGGGCTCCCCGAACTGTGACCGGCAACGGTCATTCCGGCACCGGGGAAGGTCGACGAGGGCGAGGGTTTTCGTCGAGGTCAGGGGCGACGCGTGCGGACAGGGAGCGCGGCTCGAGGGCGTCGGTTTCGGTGAGGTGTGCGATGGCGTATAGCAG
>LIEC01011199.1:0-114662 GCA_001925005.1 Drosera capensis
CTTGTGGAAGGTTCAGACACCCTGAAACTCACTAACCTGCGTTGTGTCATAAACGAGACATTTCGTCTCTTCCCAATGGTTCCCTTGCTTGTGCCATATTTCTCCAATGATGACTCACTAACCATGCGCGTCGCAAACGTATGGGCGTTGTATAGAAGTCCAGGTGTGTGGAAGGATCCACTGGAGTTCAAGCCTGAGAGGTTCATGGAAGTGGAAGACGAAAACGACACCTTTAGGTTCATGCCGTTTGGCGTAGGGAGAAGGGCTTGCCCTGGGGCTAACTTGGGTATGAGGATGGTGTCTTTGACGTTGGCGAGGCTGATTCAGTGCTTTGATGGGGAGAATTGCGATGGTCGTCTTGTTGATTCAGATGAAGGGGCTGGCCTGACGTTGCCTAAGAGCAAGCCTTTGGAGGCAAGGTGCGCTCCAAGAGCATCCATGTCTGGTGTACTCTTGGAGCTGTGATCATATTTCTTGCTTCTATTTCTATCATACTCCAAGCCTTTGCTGTATGCACTTGTGCAAGTAAAGATGTAAACATAAAGGTTACTTCTTTTTTCAAACATATTTCAAACCAAGCCGGTTAAAACATAGGTCGAATCTATTACCGAATCGTTATCGAAACCGATACACCGATACCGAATCGTTACTGAAATTGATAAACCGAAATCGATCGAATCGATTATTAAATGGTTCAGTTTTGATATTTAAAATGAAACCGTGGTTTATAACCGAAACGAATCGAGAAATCGATGATAAATCGATTAATCAAATATTTTATGATCGATTATCGAACTGTTTTAAATTATTTATCATAATTGTTTTACATAAGATTGTTAAGCTTAAATATCACATATTATATTATTTTAAACCTGAGATAACATAATTTTCTTAATATTGTGAAGATTATCTTTTTTTTTTTTTTGTTAGAAATGGAAATAAAAACCCCAGTCATATTTTTTATTTTTTTGATCGAATATTTTTTATTTAATTAATAAGAAAATCATTTGCCATATAATTTTAGTATAATTTAGGTTGTTTTTTTAACTCGATATATCTAATATATTTTTGTAAATATGTGTAGTAAAAAAATATAAAGTTATTTTTATTAACAATATATATAATTAAAATCTCAAAATATTTATGACAAAATCACTAAAAAACCATACAAACAAAATCGTTTAAAAATGGTTAATAAACGAGTTAGGTTTTGATTTTCAAACCAATTAATTAATCGATTCGGTTTTGATTTTGGGTTGTAAAAATCAAACCGTCAAATAACTAAACCGATCCGATTAAAACCCTTATTTGTAGCATAGTGACTAGTTAAAGGATGGTCTATGAGTTTGGTCCTAAAAAATTATAGCTACTAAATTGGTGATCTTTGTCTGCATGATCAAAAACCAATCTATGTATTAGACTTATAATTTATGGTCAACTATGAACATTGTTTCATATCATAATTTAAGGGTTTTTGATATATTAGTCTCTCAAATCTAATCTAATTTCAAAAAAATCTCTTAAATCTTTATGATTCTAACTAAATCCTCTAAATTTTATTACTAATTCCAACAAAATCCATAAAATGTGCATGATACCAAATAAGTCCTCTGAATCATTATTTTAGACAAATTAATCCATTCATCCATATTATTGTTAATTTAAACCAAATTCAAATATTTATATTTATAGATTTTCGTCCGTCATTTTTTCATTAAAAAAATATGATACTCAATATTGTATCAAAATCCAACTAAAATTATAAAATCGCATAAATCATTAATAAAGTAGGATGTGTTTTGGACTCGATGTCGTAACAATTTTTTTTATCTTTAATATCTATAAATTAAAGATTAACTTATTTTATAGTTGAATAGTTTTTTATGAGAATATTAACTCGAATTCTGTTATAATTAATAATTTTTTATAAGGATTGATTAACTTATTCATAAATTAAAATTTGGAAATTTTAATTAGAATTATAAAGATCTAAGGATTTTTTTTGAAAGTAGATTAGATTTAAAGGATTAAGACGACCAACAATTTATTGTGACATGCAAGTTAACGGATGAACTCATTAAAAAATTACTAGCGTTCCGGAAACCATTCCATGATATTGGCATAACATTTTCCTTCTCTCAAAATTGAAGCAAAGTCTCGTAAGTTCTTATTACATCCGTGCGGTTTGCCCCTTTTTCTATCATCATCACTCTCGTAGTACAATTCAATTCAATTCCTTTTTGCTTTCCCATCACATAACGCCCCACCGCACCGCCGCCCCTCCACCCTCAGATCTCACCCTCACCTCGACATCAATGGCGGACATCGACGAATCCACCACCGCTCCTCCACCACCATCAGCGGAGGACAACCTCTCCGCCAAATTGGAGAAACTCTCCGTCGCCTCCCCCTTCACGATCTGGCCTCCGACTCAGCGCACCCGTGACGCCGTCATCAACCGCCTCATCGAAACTCTCTCCCAGCCCTCCATCCTCTCCAAGAGGTACGGATCTCTGCCTCACGACGAGGCACCTGCCGCCGCTCACGCGATCGAGGAGGAGGCCTTTGTGGCCGCGTCAGCTGCGGGTGGGGATGCGGCGTCGGTGGACGAGGGGATCGAGATCTTGCAGGCGTATTCCAAGGAGATTAGTAAGAGGATGCTTGAGAAGGTGAAATCGAAAGGTGTTGTTGCTTCTACTCCGGTGGAGACGACTGCCGCTGAGGCTCCTGCTGCTACCCCGGCGGCTGAGGTGGAAGCGGCGGAGGAGAAGGAGGAGGCATCGGGTGCGGCGGAGCAGGAATCTTCGCAGGAGTGATTGATTTTGTGTTATTTGGATGTTTATGTTGTTTTCTTGGCCTGTCTGTCATGTTAGGGTTTGTTTGATATTTGTGCTCTCTCTGATGTGGAATCTTGAGATCTGATAGTCGCGAATTGTTGTTTCTTTTGTATTTTGAAGATGGATGTGTATGTTGTTTTCTTGTATAATCGACTCCTACTGTGTTTTGATGTGTACCTGTCATATCATTTGGAATTTGCCCGATTTTCGGCTAGCGGGCTCCTCGTTTTGATTGGTATTGATCCATGGTTTTGTTATGTGATTCGATCTAGAGGAATGGTGGCCCTATGATGCGTTGAAGGTTCTGATTGATTTTGTTTTGCTTTTACCTTTTGAGAACAAAAAAGCCATTTGCAGTAGTGATAGTAATATGACAGATACAGAAGAAAGATTTCTGTTTTTTTTTCCATAGGAGAAGTCCCTGAAATTGCGTTAGTGAATCTATTTTGGCTAAATAGTGTATCCACTTTGTGGTGGATGTGGTGGCTTTAGTCGAGTTCTTATGTAGTGGATCTGCTACTGAACTAAATAAGCGCCAAGCATAAGAAGTGAAGGGCTTGATGCAATTACAGTAGACTTTTGTCGTCTTTGACAAGCAAATGGCACCACCTTGGTTAGCATAGTGCTTTTGCTATCTCGAAGTGTCTATATCATGTTGCCCCTTTGCCTGTAATTAAGGATTGTGAATGTTCATTTGTTTTGTAATTTTTCGCTGTGATAGAGAATGCATTGCATCTATGATGCAAATCTTATGCCCTGTTCTTACGCAACTGCATCGCTTCAGAAGGTGTGCATCGTTAGCTGCAGACGGCAATATGGTGTTGGTTGCTGTTGGTTCAGTACGGTGCTATTGGAGTTGACCGATTTTCTTTTGTCTATTCCATTTGTGACTCTAATTTTTCACTGATGAGTAATTTCGTGAGCATGATCCTGCTAAGGTTTTCACATCTTAATATTTTTGTATGTGGTACTAGTATTTAGTCTTCCCTCTGATTTTCTACTTGCACTTGAAGAAAGATCGGGAATATCTTGCCTGGATATGATGTAACTTGTGAGTCGTCCATCATTCAGCATTTCGTTTAATGATTTCATCAGCGGTCATAGTATGCATCCTCTGTTTGTTTTTCATTTGTTCTTTTTAATGGAAAGCTGGTTGCCTTGTTGGTATATGGGAGACTTAGAATGACTCCTATTCTGCAATGACAAAACCAATTGGGACATTCGTATGTTAAAATTAGGTTAGAGAAAGATGACTCTGTGTGATCATCTGATGAACAGCTTCTTCTGCTGCTTTGTCGTTTTCTCCATTTGTCTGTTTTGCAAAGTGGGAAATTGTGTTAATTATGGCGGATATCGAAGAGGTGAAGTTCCAGATCAGTTTTCTGCCCTGAAGCTAGTAAGAAGTTATTCTTAAAATTCTCAATTCTGAAACTGATTTTTGTGTGGTTTCTTGCTTGAATTAGAGGGCATTGCCTAAACTTGACTGGAGGCCTTGTTGAGATGGTGATAAAGGAAGGTGGACAAAGTTGTTATTTCTGAGGGTTATCCTTCGCCGATTACTGATTCTGGCGATGACCTGGTCTCGTTCATATTGGTTGAGCACTAAGTTCTGACGTCAACTTTTTGGTCCATATTGGCGGCAAATATCCACTGCTAAAGGTTAATGCGCTTTTTCCCTTCTCATGGTCTATCTTAATCACCTTATTCTCATTCTTGTATTCCTCTTTCTTGAAATGCTTGCACTTCTGATGCACTGCTTAGTTTTTGTGTTTTGAGCTGTTATTATAGATATGGATTCTTACTCTTGACTTGGGTCCAGATGAAGATTCAGATTCTTAATGGCGTGTTCAACCGTTGTTCACAATCTTTCTTGGCCATCTTTTGGAGGGGTTATGGTGGTGTTTTCTATGCTTGCTAACGGGCATGACTTGTACGAGCAAGTGTGTCATATATAATTTTTTTTCTTCTTAATTTGAATACTGGGCTCTCACATCCTAAGGTTGAGATGGTTCTCTTGCAACGCTGGTCATTTAATATGGGGTTTGCAGTTTTGTTCATGCAACAGGGGATTTCCATGTTTTTGGTCTTAAGTGGTTTTTCCAAGTTTGATCTCAAAAGATGGTACCGTAATTTTTTATGACTTTAAGAGGCTTGGTAATGACTTGCCAAATTTTTGACATTGAATCATCACCGATTATCTTAATTGGTTCATTCAGCAGGAAGCGCCACACTTTCCTGCTAACCCAAACCTTTCAATAGTGAGATGAGTGTCTATGCTTTCCCGTTTTTTTAATGGGGAAAAGTGGAGTGGGTGATGTTATTAACTTGATCCTTGGTGCAGCGGGGTACTAACTCTTTGTTCATGCTATATGATGATAATGGTGCTCGCTTCTTAAAACTGGATTTCCATGATCATAGTCTAATTTCTTTATTATCCTTCTTGTTATGATAATCTCCTTTATTCGCATGGTCATTTCAGGCTGATATCGTGATCCATTCTGGCCATCTATTTTTGATGTTCAAGTATCAAAAACTTGCACCGGTAAGAATGCAATTGGGCAAAGCAAAGCTTCCATTACATGGCATAAAGAATGTACAATTTTATTGCCCCTTGGGAGGCTAACAGAGGTAAGAATGACTAAGAAGAGGAAAAGATATCAAAGAATGTATTATATACATATAATCTGAGTCAACCAATCTGTTCTGCAGCAGTTTGTGCATTAGGCTGAAGAAGAATACTCAGTGACCTGCACCCTTTTTGCTTGGTCCAGATGCCAGTACAAATTGCAAACTGTTTACCAGGGTGTTTATACTAGAGTGGTTATTACCTGAGACAGCGAATGTCTCCCATGTATTGGCTTGATCACATTCGGCGATCATGACTCCTGCTGCTGGTCCGAGCTTTCTGCATTGAACGCTGCTAATATGCATGGTTAGCAGTATTGCCACCAACATCAACGAAAGTAAGCTGATATTCTTGTATTTTATCATAGCCATTAGGTAAAAGTTCGTTGGTGAATTGGATGGAAGTATATATGAATTGCTTGCAGATCGGAATGTGCCCGTGCCCTTCAATGTTGATTTTCTGTGTTTGGCTCGTTGCAGTTTTATGCTCTGCTCTCTGGTGTTTCTCATTCTATATATAGTGCAGGAGGCAGGATTTTGAATTTATTCGTGTGTTTTGACTTTGGTGTTTATTTGTGCACAGGCTAGATGTGAAATTTCCAGGAGAAGTAGGTAGTCTAAAGTTTGAATTGGAGGTTTTCTAATCTCTCATTACTTGGTCAGCAACGAGATGATTGTTTTGTTATGGTATGCTAAGTCAGCTGTTACTATTATTACTCGGAGTGCTTTCTGTATAACTTCGCGTACGTTTACTATTCTGCAATGTTATCAGGAGTGCTGTGGAGAGTCCCTCGCTATCGTTTTGAAACTAAAGACAGTGTTTTAAGGTTTGGTGGTCGCTTTCATCAGTTATCATGCTTTTTGAGGTTTGGTCGTTAGTCAAGATTCAACCATTGAGACCAGAAAAAGCCAGACCACTTCAAAGCCAACGAAGTGCAATCCAAGTATAATTCCTCTGCCCCTCCCTGCTGGTCAAATTCATACTAGCAATGAGAGCCAGGAGGGTCTTTTCCTCTCCCAATTCTCAAACCAAACCCACCACCATGAATCGACTCACCGCAGTCGTCGATGTCGATGACCACAGGAAACCCAAGCTGAAGAAGCAAGCAAAGCAACCTGAGAACGGCTGCTTCGAATCTCTGGACGAGAACTTGCTGTTCCATATACTAAAGCTGAGCAATGTGCGGACTGTGTCAGCGGTCACCTGCGTGAACAAGCAATGGCACCGCGTGGCCGAAGACGAAAGACTCTGGGAGCTGATTTACAAGCGGCACTGGACTGACCTCGGAGAAGATATCTTGCTCGGTGGCTCGAATTCGTCGTCCGTGAACACGGCGGCGGTTTCCGGCAGCTTCATACCCATCCCATGTTCTGATGGTTAGGTGCTGCTCCTGCTATATCACGCTGTATTTGTGAATTGGGAATCAGGTTTGTAATGCCAACTGGGTGTTTGGAAGTTTTAACATGAGGACCAATTTGGATTTCCGTGTTCGAAATTTTGGTCATACTGTTGTTGGTAAGGGGCCAATTTGGTTTCAATGGCAAGCTGATGGTATTTCACTAACATTTTCGAATTTGAGCTCGAGTTGTCTAAGATTTGGATCCAAATTAAGGCGTAAGAAACTTATGAATGAATCCAATATCCAAATGTGTACTTTTGTATGTTTAGCTCATAACCATTAACCAAGCCCCTATTGATCTTATTTTTCTGTTTCAATATTAACCGGGTTCATCAGACCTGAATACATCCAAAGCTTCGAGTGCCCAACTGAAATGGTCAAAGCCCCGGAAAAAAATACACTATACAACAATCTACGTACTCAAATAGATAACATTTCATTTAATCCTCTCGTATTTTATTTTGTTGTTTTGCAAAACATGGACTATAGTCTACACATAAAGAAAGAGGAGTCACAAAATGACAAATGGCCCTTCCCCTACAGTCATAAAAAAAATCACACAAGACCACATCAATCTCACCCAGTTTTCCTCTTTCAAACCCTCTTCATCATTCCTCATCCACCAATCCAATCCCCCCTTTCCCCTCTCTCTCTCTCTCTCTCTCTCTCTCATATCCTCTTCTCAATCACAACCATGAAGCGCCCAATCTCATCCCTCCTCTCCTCCTTTTCAACTCCCAACACCAAACTTAAGCAGATCAAACTCGATGACGACAACGAAGAAGAATCGATCACAGCCGTAGGATTCATGAATCTCGACGAGGATCTGCTCTACGAGATCCTCAAGCACGCCGACGCCCGCACCGTCGGCGTCGCAGCCTGCGTGTCCAAGCTTTGGCACAGGACCGCTCAGGATGAGCGGATCTGGGAGCTCATCTGCACGCGCCACTGGACCAACATCGGATGCGGCACGCAGCAGCTCAGATCTGTTGTTTTAGCCCTCGGTGGCTTTAAACAGCTTCATTCTCAGTATCTCTGGCCTCTGTCGAAGAGTTCGAGTTGTGGTGCTTGTGGTGCGTCGTCGTCGGGGGCCGTGCAGCCGAGGCTGGCGACGGCGTTCTCGATGATGCCCCCGCCTGTGGCGGGGAGGAGGGGGGGGAAGGATGAGGGTCATTTGTCGTTGTCGTTGCTTTCGATCAAGTATTTTGAGAAGATGAATTTCGACGGTGGAGGCAAATCATCATCATCATGATGTTTCACTGGTTGTTTGGGATTTCGGATGTTCACTTTGATCTATCCTGTATGTATTTGGATTTTGTACTTTTCTGGTGGTATTAATTTCTTGTTCTTCTTGATGCTACTGTTTGAGCTTTGTTTTGTACGGCACTGGCGGTTCTTTGTGTGTACCATAAATTGAGAATACTTTTTGATGTTGCTGCTGGTGCAGAACTGCAGTGGTTTCTCCTACACTTATTCGATATGTACCCAAATTTTGATCTACGAACATGGCATAAAACTGATGATGTTACGAAAAAATCGTAGTGTCGAATACTATTAACTAGTACTTGGTGAAGTATGGAGAAGTTTGAGTTCCCGTGATACAAACTTGACTTGCTTGCGACAAATGGGATTAACAATCGGAAGTCGCGGGAAGATCTGGAGTTCAATTACTCAAGTTTACGAGCTTGACTACGTGATTTTGACTCAACCTGTACGAAAGATCCTTGACAGTACATAAGACATTGGAAAATGATAATAACCATTCTAGAATGTCATGTAAAACCACCGCCATCAAACTTATTCAGCTAAACTTGATGATCTGTACTGTCAATTTGTGAGTCCGATAAACGATTACTAAGTTGAGTCCACCTTAATATTCCTTTGCATATTGAAGGAAAACAGTTGATACTTGATAGTCTCCAGCTGATAAAACAACTTTGCCGGGTTTATCAGATTCATGGGATCATTATGTTTTGATTCTCTGACTTTTGTTTCCGCCTCCGTTATAGTCAATTAATTGGACCAAATCAGATCACTGCCTACCATCTTTCCATCTAAATACGACTGGTGTTCAATGATTCTTCCCTTCCGCTCGACAAAACATAAACCACTGATCCATTTGTCCATTACACTTTACTTAGGTGGCATCATAAGTTTTTGAATTTGACTAATGCATTATCATGGTTCTTCTTCTACATTCTCAGATCTCTTCAACACAGACCCTCCAACCTTCTGCCGTTGTTAAAATTCGTCTCCTGTACAAACCCAAGATTGTTTTCCCACCACGACCAATTTTTTATCAATCAAACAAAGGAATTATCCTCCCTTGGCACCCATTGTCGATGTTCTTACTCGGCTCTGCTGACACCAATCCGCTTCACCATGGAATTCGAGATCATTGTTTCAGCATTTCTCTGCAACATCATCATCTGCCACGGCTCTAACCCCGCCATGTAGCTCCTAACCTCCTCCTTTATCATCTCCTGCATCACCTCCATCAACTCCCTGCTAAACGGCCCAAATACCTTCTCTGCCCCCTCACCCTCTTCCTCAGCTGCCGCTTCAACACACCCCATCTCCCCATTCGACCCACTAGAATAAAACCCTGGCAATGACAAGCTGAGAGAGGTCGATGGCTCATCACAGCATGGAGCAACCGGAGCCTCCACATCCTGCGATGGCTGTGTCATTGGCTCGGGCCAAGGCGGAATCGAGACGAGGGGCAGCGGTGCAGCAATGGGTTTGGAGTCACTGGCATCAGAAACCGACGGGCTACCACCACGACCCGTCCCATTCATCTCATGCCCGACACTATTGGCTCTCTTCAGCGGCGGAACCGCAGCATCAAACCTGAAATCGGCCCCGCTCATGGACAAGCACTTCCTTTTCAGGGTCGAGTTCCAGTGATTCTTGATGGCATTATCGGTCCTCCCTTTCAACATCCTCGCAATCATGACCCACTTGTTTCCAAACCGGGCATGAGCCCGAAGAATCGTCTCGTCCTCCTGGGGGGTAAACGGGCGGCGCTCCACCAGAGGGGAAAGCTGGTTGCACCACCGCAGCCGGCACGATTTTCCAGACCGGGCCGGGATCGATTTGCTGATGAGGGACCAGTTTCGTGGGCCGTGCTGGTCCACTAGAATTTCCAGGAGCTTGTCCTCGTCGGGGCTCCATGGACCCTTGATCCGATCCATCGATGGATCGACTCGGGCTATGAGATTTGAGGGAATGGGAATGGGATGAGTGTTGAGGGACCATGAGTTTTGGTGTATATATAGGGGGGTGAGGGGGATTGGGGTTTTGACCGGTTGAGCCGGTGATGGGCGGTTGAGAGATGGTTGGAGGCGAGCGGTTACTGATGAGGGATACAGCTGGAACTGGACACGTGGAGGGTTCGTATTTATCCATGTGACACAAAATGAGGCAGCTCTTTATCAACTGAATTGTGATGGGAGCAGTTTGTTTGTTTGTTTGTTTTTGGGATTTGAAATTTGAGATGTCGTTTTGATCCGTTAGAAATGGTCACCGGCCGTTTTTTGGCGGTTGTTAAGGAAAGGGATTAATTGTTGATAACTTAGATCAGGATTTGAATGAAGTTCAGTTGATTAGGTGATATGTATGAGTGGTCTTAAGCAACCAACGACTTTGACGGAGACTCGAATAATACTGCTTTCAAGAGACCTTAATGGAGTAAATCACTCCATCAATTTTTTTTTTGTACGAAAATCTTTTTAATAAAATAATCAAAATATTGACTTTTATTTGATGTAAATCAATTCATTTCTCTGTTATTATTTTCTTTCTTTCACAGATTTCCTCCAGTAAATAAATAATTACATTAAAAAATAATTTATTATAAATAATCATATCAAATTAGTCTTGACCAGACGAGTAATAACATCGAGCGAAGTAGCTGTGATCGAGTGTCACAGTGCAGATACTGGGTTAAAACCAAGAAAGAGAACATGGGGATGAAGGTGTCAAAGTCCAGGCTGTAAAACCCCAAAAAAAGAGGCAACGGCTTTTGTTTTATTTGGACGCGTTTCAGTCACGCACGGTATCTTTTCTCTGAACTGCTCAACTAACTTTTCCAATTTTTTTCCCACCACCTGTATTTATATTTTGGACGGAGAAGCTCCGGCCGATCAAGATTGAATGCCCTTATTGATTGATAAGTTTGGTTTGCCCCCGCAAATGGGAGCTGCTGCAAATGCAATACTATATCTTTGTTTATGATTATGATTAGAGCAGAGGAAAATTTGTTATAGAACTATAACAGATAATTATCAACATGTTCCGTCATTTTTAAAAGACTCCTGTTCTCAATCCAAGTTACAATTAGTCGTTGATAGTTGTCTTAATGAATCTGGTTCCCTCCCCGCCTGACTTTCCAATTCTAAACTCTCAAGTCTCGAGGGAAAAAAAATGCAGGGAAATGGACGGTGAACTTGGGTTAGGAATCATCACGTGAGATGCACATAGCATCCGCTGACACACTTCACCTGATTTTTGTCCTTGGTCCGTACCATCAACAACATCTTGGGACACTTCCCCACATCCACATTTGTTGTTATCTCTAATCAAATAATTCAATTAGCATATCTCTTGTAAGCTGGACGGGTGCATAGTCTTGATCTAACATAAATCATGACATGCATTAGATCTCGCTCATTGCCAGATTCTGTTGTGTCGGAGATTCATCGAGAATTTCCAGAGCGGAGAAACGAAGGATCCATTGGACCACTTGGGAGAAGGTATGCGCTTTTACAAAATCAGGGGATTTGGGATGTCGGAAGCTGGGTTGTTTCAACGATGCAGGGATTATTGTTAGAGACGATCTGGGCAAATTGTTCGAGGCGACGGGGATATGGTTTCCTGGGGTAATTGACGCGAAGCTGGGGGAAACCATGCCTGTGCGCGAAGGTATGCAATTGGCTCTTTCTAAAGGATGGACGAAGGTGATGGTCGAGTCTGAATGCCAGCAGGTGGCTCAAATGGTTCAACACAGTGCACCGGATAAATCTGAGATGGGGGGAATTATAGCTGACTGTGTACTTCTGATGAGATCTTTTATGTGTTTCTCTGTTGTTCCTCGCGAAGCAAATGCTGTTGTGCATATGTAATGTCCCAATTTGCATCGGAATGTTATCGGAAATCCTATTCTACCCAGGTCTATCTCGAATATTTGTAATCGGGAATGGAACAATAGAACATAGTGTCCAATTGAACCTTTCTCTCAAAAAAGAAAAAAAGAAAAAGCTGAGATTATTGTTAATGTTTGTCCACTTTGCAGCGATTGACTTGAACAAGTTCTGTAACGAATATGGTGAAAGGGTCCAGTGGTCAAGATTAGTTGGTAAATTTCTCTTTGTTTTACTCCAATATTAATTATTGGGATGTACATGCATGAGGGAGGTATATAATCAAATGGCTGTAAAATTATTTTGGATTTGAGTTGGAAAAAAAAGTCGAATCTGTAAGTTGGCAACAGCTGGATTTGACCACGTTAAGAAAAGACCTTCAAACGCATAACGTACCTAACCATTTCCTTTCCTTTGACCTTCGTTTTGTACGAGTTCAAAGTAAACTCTACCATAAGTTGATTTACAACACATGATGGCATTGCCACAAACATAAGCGAGAGAAAACATACATACCAAATTGTAAAAGATTCACATATTGTCTACTTATGACTACACAAAAGTTCCACCGACGAAACATGGTACCACCACAACTAATCACTCACAAAATAATTCATCATTACTCAATAATCACATACTTTTCCCTGCGTAACTCCAAAGCAATGCCAACCGTCGAAGTATCACTCAATCAATCAACCAATCCATCACTTTCTCAAATCCCCCTCCACCGTCTCAATGCCGATCCCAATCCCCTCATCGCGATCAACCATCACAATTTTCCTAATCACTTTCCCCTTGTCTTTCATCACAATGCCGCCGACGACCGCCGCCGCGACCCCTCAGTCCATCTTCCTCCTCGCCGGGCAAAGCAACATGGCCGGGCGAGGCGGCGTGATACACAACACGTGGGATGGCGTCGTCCCCGTTGAGTGCCGGCCCAATCCGGCGGTGCTGCGGCTGAGCGGGGGACTGAGGTGGGTGGAGGCGGAGGAGCCACTGGGCCAGGACATTGATGTCAACAAGACCTGCGGCATTGGACCTGGACTGCGCTTTGCTAATGAGTTGTTGAGGCTCAATCCAGGGATTGGTGTTGTGGGCCTGGTGCCGTGTGCCGTGGGCGGGACCAGTATAAGAGATTGGGCCCGTGGTGGGTTTCTTTATGGGCTGATGGTGAAGCGGGCTTGGGCCTCGGTCCAGAGTGGGGGGAGGATGATGGGAGTCTTGTGGTATCAAGGGGAGAGTGATACAACTAGTAGGGAGGATGCTGATATATATAAAGAGAGGGTGGAGAAGTTCTTTGAGGATATGAGGACTGATCTGCACTCTCCGACGCTCCCTATCATACAGGTAAATAATATACACTGTAACATCGAGCAACAAACTTGTTATGTGTCATGATCGATCATAGTTATTGTTCACAAGAATCATCTGTTTGATGCAAGCAGGTAGCTTTAGCATCAGGAATGGGACCGTACACAGAAACAGTGAGGGAGGCTCAGCTAGGACTACACCTTGTCAATGTAAGAACCATTGATGCCAAGCGGCTGCCTCTAGAGCCGGATCGCTTGCACCTCACCACCGCGGCCCAAGTCGAACTAGGCGAGATGTTCGCCCGTGCCTTCTTACTGTTCGGAAAGAGCCCAACCCAACCAAACTCGGCCCATCGATTCGAGTCCCCTTCCGTAACCACAGCCCATCACCGTTTACACTGTATTGCCGCTTGTTGTTCAGTTATGCTTCTTGTGTATTCTTTACCTTTCGTTTGGCATTGAGAAAATAAGACATTAACAAAATCTTATCACATTTATTACCAGAA
Organism: Drosera capensis; assembly: GCA_001925005.1. Taxonomy (NCBI): domain Eukaryota; kingdom Viridiplantae; phylum Streptophyta; class Magnoliopsida; order Caryophyllales; family Droseraceae; genus Drosera; species Drosera capensis. The sequence continues at coordinate 13,820 of LIEC01011199.1, forward strand.
TTACATAGGAATTCATTGATCGTTCCACAAAAGCAACGCAAATTGCGATGGCATGGATATCAGGAGAAGAGCCATTGGCGGTGAGAAAACCACAGCTTGGGATGAAATCACCAATTGTCGACAGATGCATGGAGAGCGAAGGGTTTGGCTGGTTGAAGCGCACAAGTGATCACTTGGTGTGTAACTTGCAATATGCAGAGGCTTTTTTATGTGCAAGTCCTAACGCTGTAGCCTGTAGTAGGCGACAAAATTTTCTCAATTCTTCTTGGGAATCATCTATTCATGATAAAGGATGAGAGTTATTCAACTCTTACTACAATATGCTGGAAATAGTGGTCAACATCCAATGAAGTTTCATATGCAGATCTGGTTGTATACAGTAACACAAACCCCAATTCTAAAGCCAATAATTCCCATAGATACAAGATATGAGCACACAACTTGTGGCTTGAAATTGCATTAAATGTTTATTATTGGTGAGAGGATAATAGTCTATAGCTACTACAACCATCTGATGTTTGCTTTGTTGTCTACAGTAAGTGGGTGGGTCGTGGTTTGTATTTCTAGTAGCAAAATCATTCAACATTATCTCATGATCCTATCTCCTTTGACTGATTTGATAATTCTGGTGTTATTTGCGGTCTTCATGTCTGTACAATCATTTAGATTGAGTACCAATAACATAATGTTGTGTTATCAGAACTATGAACCACTGAAACGAATGTTGACCTGCTGCTGAACAGCGATGGTAAAACCTGGAACAAGGAATTAATATCACAGTGCTTCCCTCCGGATACTGCTCAGATGATTTGAGACATTCCCGGGGGGGGGGGGGGGATGACGGGTGGTACTAGGCCTTGGAGGAGAAAGGCTCGTTTTCAGTTAAAAGCGCTTATGAAATGACATATAATCATAGATTTTGTGACATGTTCATAGCGAAGACTGACAACTTTGATTGGATTAAGGTATGGAACATGGAAGCCCCTCCTAAGGTCAAGATGTTTCTGTGGAGATTGTGTAACGGCTCTCTTCCTACTCGATTGAACCTGATAAAACGAGGGATGCAGATAGCAGATGGGTGTGCTCTACATGATCACGAAACAGAGTCCATGGAACATATCTTCCGAAGCGGCACCTACACTAATGAAGGGCCCATCTGTTAACCCAAAAGCCTAAGCTGATGAGTTATGGGTTCCTCATATATATATTCTATTCTTTTTGTTTCTTCATGGTCGATGTGGGTAAACCTGCTCACACATATCCTCAACATGCCCTTCACAATATCTGGAACAGCCGGAATGCCAAGGTCCATGGACAACACATCATGCCGGCAGGTCAGATCAGTCGCTTATCGATTAAGAACTATGACACCTTCAAGCGAGCATGCTCCCTAGGCCAAGGCGAGGTTTATATAAGACGAAGGAGGACTGCTGCGAAGTGGATTGCACCCCCTGATGAATGGCTAAAGATTAATGTTGATGCCGGAAAGAAGGTAGGAAATCTCATGAGCTTGGGCGGGGTGATCAGAAGCCATGAAGGACGTGTGCCGAAGGCTGGTGAGAAGAATATCTCACAGGATTTAAACCCGCTTGTGGGTGAGGCGATGGCAACCAAATTTGGTTTTGAGTTAGCAAATCGTTGAGCAGGGATCGTATAATAGTTGAATCAGATTGCCAACAGGTTGTGAAGATGCTGGAGGCGAAGGCTGAGGACTAATTGATCCAGGACGGCATTATAGAAGATTACCCGACATTTTTTCATGACTTTTGTGAAGTTCGTTGCTCATGGGTGGTAAGGGAAGCTAATCGCGCTGCTCATGTAATGGCAGATTACGTCTTCGATTGTCACTGTACTGGTTCTGATTTAACCGGAAGCCCTAATGGGGTTACTGATATATGTAAGATTGACAATGAGTAATGAAGCTTCGTCCTATTGACTGTTTGATAAAAAAGAAACAGAACTATGGATCAGTCTGAAACAACTATGTTTCCCAACTTTCAAAAACAAATTTTATACTACAGATACTTTGTTGAGTGGATAAGAAGGGACGAAAATTCTATCCCTTGAACCATTTCTCAAATTAAAAAACAAGAAATAACTACCCTCACAACAAGTAAAAGACCTAAAAAGCCACTTCTGATCTTTCCCCTCCTTTCTTGCTTCAGTAAAAAAAAAAAAAGCCAAACCAACAATATGCCCAATCCAACTACACCGTTGGAGAATTGTCTTCCATGACCTCATTTTTCTTACATGATATAACAAACTAAGCTTTAATCCCGCGGACCACGATCACTTATACGGATGTAACAATACGTTACTTTTTAATCCCATAAAAAAATATAACATTATATCATTATTATAATATTCAACACATATTTTAAGAAATTTCGTTACGTCCTTAACTCAACATTGAAATATTTAATTTAAATTATCATCTCTGTATCATAATAATTTCACATAAAACGATATTTGATCATCCAATTGACGATTAATAACTTTATGTCGATGTAACACGATCACAATTTGTTAGTATAATTTAGTGTTTCCAAAGATGATCACGAACACAAAACGGATTTATGTGAGAAAACCTCAAAGGAAAGAAAAACCCACAAGAAAGCAAATTACTAATCAAAACCAAAATTACAATGATCATCTCTACCCAAATTCACTTGATCTCATTTATATTTCATCCGTCAAATCCTAGAAAAAACTTTATGTGTTGATCACTCTCTCATGCATAATAAACATGATACAAATATATGTTTATATACCTCTCTAATAAAACAGAGAAAATAAACATCGGAGTATAATCCGCACGGACCGTATCCGCCACGCACGGCCATGTAAGACCGTGCATAATAATATCAGGACTCCAGAATGCACGATCTGTGCCACCACGTACGTCCAGGAAAAGCCCGTGCTCAAGAGAACACCAGTATGGCACTACCCCAGACCGTGCCTGCCTCCTTCGTCTTTCTCCCTCTTCACAAATCAAGACCACATGCACATCACACTCTTTGACGACAAATTCAACACAATGTGATCGAGTTCTATCTAATGCCATATCCTCTTATCCTTAATTTACATATCCTACGTCTACTGGGTCATGCTATGCCATTTCCTCAGTTGGGTCATAATACCATACTCCTATGACACCATTGACATGTCTTCACTAAAGACCCAAAACCACAAAATGGAAAGAGAGATCAATAGTGCCATTACAAGCAAAATCGAAGATCTTGTCTCCCATTATCCACATTGCCTTCCAACTTTCATCTTTTCTCCTCTTTTTCCTCCGTATGGTATGTTCTTGCTACAAAAAGCAACTGTTCACTTATAAAGCAATCCTACATCTTCCACTTACCCTTGCCCCTATCATGCCATCATATCCACCTTGTGCTAACCCATTGACTTTGAGCACAAGTGCAGTCACTACCTAGTTCGACCATAATCCCCATCGCTTGATCACAATCTACAAAGCACAAGGCAACCATGGACTTGAAAACAAATCAATGAATGCAACAGGAATCACACTTTCATACAAACCATACAACATAAATGGCAGTACCAACTCCATGCCATAACCTACTCCTACATAAACTCACGACATCCTACCATAAGAGGCTCGCTCATCGTGAGGTTTAATGAGGATCACACACAACAATTCACACAAAGAAACCACATTACACAAGACTAGGACACCCGAAAACAACGGGAAGCATCTCTTTGAAAAATACCAACACCTTAATTCATGTTACTATTCTCTTGAACAAATAAACATGACAGGAATAAAAGAATCAATATCATTTCTCTGCTCTATCTATTTGTGGAATAGTGAATCAGCTAGTCAAAGTCGTTTGTTATTCAATGTGAAAACTTATAGGGAACTCAACTCCAGCACAATGCAAGGAAAAGCACGACAATTATGCGTAAACAATCTTCACGTTTTTTTACCTCAAAGCAAGAGAACCTCTCTAATTTATTCAAAAAAGTACTGTTCAAATTTCATCGGTCCAATACCTACTTCCCCTCCCCGGATCCCCCTGCCTATAGTATGCTGTACCAAGGATACAAGCCAAATATAAGAGAGGAATCTGATCCAAGTTATCAGGTTAAGCGAGATAAAAACTAAAACTTTGTATCGTGGTGATATCCGACTATTCAAAAGTGTAGGTCAGACCGTAATGAGAAAATAGCATAGGGAGAAGTTGAGCCAGGACCGTGAGGTTCCTGAGACATCAAATGCGCTCTCTTAAATCTTAGACATCTGCAAGTATTCAAACCATGGTGGCAACAATCGAGGTCAAAGTGCACAAAGAGAGTGTCACAAAACTCAAGCAAACATTAAGGTACTGCTATCCAATAATGCAATGACAGATAAGAAATCTCCCTCGAGGATGATTTCCATGGCAGACTTCTAGATCTAAGAGTACAACAGGAAACTGGGAGTCTGGGACAGACATTAGAGCGGTTCCTGCATTCTGCTAATTCGATGCAGAAAAAATAGAACTCCTGCATTCTGCATTCTTCAATCCTTCCTGTCTATCCTTGTTAAGCTACTCAGATTCCCAATTCGACCAGAACTCAGACGGTCTAATCATCCAAGATCCTTCACTAAAGGAAAATAAATATCACAACTGTTCCTTACAGAAACAGTGCATAAGACACAAGAAAATTCATGGAATCTAGCAAAACAACACTAAATTCGTCCATTTTCATCAGCCAAGATTCACAAAATTAGAAGGAAAGAAACAAAGAGATGAATGAATAGGTGTAGTGGATTTACTAATACGGCTTATATGTTTCACATACATGACCGACATATAGGGGAGAACTAAATTGCTCCAAAAGACACTAGTATTCGTTTCAGTGTCCACGTTCTCCACTACATCCGATAGTATCCTGCCCGTTCCGCTTCCAATAGTCAAAATCCCGTTACATCAATCAGTCCAAAGAAGGATGACCAAATTGGGAATAGAAGGCCATCAATTTAACATTTAACCAATGAAAGAGCACAATCCCATTATTAGGAACTAAAAGCTGGTCCACAGGACAGTTCATAGTAATAAGCAAGGAACTTCGAGAGGAATGCTCAACAAGTCCACAGTTGGATGACCAAACCTCTCTGAGAGCCGGCCCTCAGTTCTCATCTTCTTGAACAAGGGCTCGGGTGAGGAAGACACCGATGATGCAACTGCCCATGAGTCATTTGAGCTATCACAGCTGAAGGATACATCAATAACCCCATTCGGGCTACCAGGCATTGACACAGGCTTCCTCTTATTGGATAAGAGGATTTTGCCTCCTGCTGCCAATTCAAGGATTAGCTTGCCAAACTCCTCTACCTTGTCCTGTATATATTACCAACAAGATCTCAATGCACAAACCACTTGCAAGATCTGATCAGCAAGCAGGGAATGCAATGTTCAACTAATAGATTTGAACATTTGATTAAGCATTGCGCTCCAGTATTACTACTTTACTACAAGAGAATAGTGGCAACCTACACTTCAGAACTACGATCAAAATGGTGAATTGATCCAGATCAATCATGCAATGAGAACTAACAAGGTTCACCTTGTCACTCCCAAGAATTCCCAGCACTTCATTCCGGTATTCGTCTCCATTACTCGGCTCCAAGCAATCGAAAACATGCAACACTACCGCAGCAGCGATCACAGAAGGTAGATAACTCGTGACCCTAGAATCTGAGCATAACCACGCAGTGGATTAGACCAAGTTTACAAGATTCTACAAGCAACAAAGGCATTGCCACATCTTGCACAAATAGATCAACAGCAGATTTCACTAACCAGAGATGAGGGATACAAGGACCCTTTCGGTCCTCCTAAGGAACTCCCAGCAAAGATGATTCTTCAATCCAAGCCTCCTAGCAATATAATCAACAAAGGAAAGTGGAGTCACAGGGTTCATCTTCCATCCAAGAGTAGAAAGCACCAAAATTTCCATCCTTTGAATAGTCTTTGCCTCAAACACATACTTGGCATCCTCCACCTACAAACAACAAACCGCAACAAAACCCATCATCGGTGACCACAAAGCAATTACCTCTCTAGCACAATCCTAACTACCCAACAAAAAACCAAAAAAAAAAAAAAAAACAAATCTTTCAAACACCCAATCAAGAAAGTCACATACTTGAAGATCTAGGAGAAGGGGCACATGAGTCTCCTCAACCTTGGCAGCAAGAGAGAGACAAGCCACAGCGCCAAGCTGTGCCATCCATGGTTTCTCGCTCTGAAACTGAAAACTGGACAGGAACCTATCAAAGTAATTGACTGCAAGAATGGCTGTGAGAGCATTGAAGGAATAATGGGCATGAACCCTTAAAATCCACCCCACAGTCTCACTCCTGGCCAAACCCATTGATGGGTTCCCCTCTAGGGTTTCAAGGAGGCTGTTCCCCTTCTCTTTTGACAACAAATTGGAGAGCTCAGGCCCATCCCAGATGAGGTCTTGATCTGTCAATTTCAGTGATGGCAGATCAAGTCCACCATTTTCACCACTATTTTCATCCTCCCAATGCTGCTGATCTTCTTCTTCCTCTTCACAGTAAAGGGCATCAAAGAAGACTGATGTTGGGCTTTGCTGGACAAGATTGTGACTTTCTTGTTCTTGTTGTTGAGGGTTAGCCATTTTCTTCTTGTTCTTCGACTACTTCAGAGAAGAAGTGGGTTGTGTTTTGGGGTCATAGAAGTGAAGGTGAGGGAGAGGATGAAGAGGAGAAGGGGATGGGAAGAGTAGGAGGAGAAGGGTTCATGCCTACCCTCTCCAAAGCATTTTAGACACACGACAGTATCTGTCTGCTCACAGAGACGGTGGAAGAAGATGAAGAAAATGGTTCATATCTCCCAATATAGGAGTAACATCCCTATCTCTCATGGGGCTGGCTGTCCCTCTGACCTGAAACGGTCCATGCACACCAATCGGATGTTTAATTTATATGACTTGTATACACAATAACAGTTAAATACAATTGATTTTTAATATAATATGAATCGTAACAATACATTTGACTTAATATATTTGATTTAATATGTGAATTGCGATATTTGATTATCGCCATCATTAGTGATACGACATCATACAAACAAAACTGGGTGAAATGCCATGATATCTAGCGCATTATATGAGATGTTTTCCTATTTAAGCGTATAAAATCTTTGTATACTTTCTTTACATCTCTATCTAACCAATACTTTGAATATCTTTCAAGTAAAAATGCAAAAATGGGACTTTTGTTACGTTTTAATCTCTGGGCTTGTTGTGTTGGGATTGCTTACAAAAATCAATTGTCCGACGTCACAATTGACACGCGTTCAGCCAATGCAATACAATTTCCCATAAAAGAACGTGAACCACGCGTATACTGTCTAATAATCTTATTCCATACTTTAAGTAACGCAAAAATCTGCAAACAGTATTCATCCTTTACATTATAAAAAAAGTGCGATAATAGAAATCAACACACTTGGGCATTGATGATTTCCCAAGCACCAAACAATTCCAGCTACATGTTGAAGCTAGATTTGTGGCCGGTTCAGGAATAGGAGATTCAAATTGGTCAATACCCGATACATATATACTCTTGAAACAGTGGCAACGGTGTATTAATATGAAAGGGGAAAATGGAACAGTTGAATCATGAGCAGCAGCAGTCGAAGAAAAATAAATGTTGTTGCAGCTGCAGCAAAAGGGCTCATTAGTTATGACAAACCAATGCAAAGAAGACTATATAACTGCTACAGTTTACAGAAAAAAGCAGGACCAAAATCTGAAATTACAGCTGTGAATTGGTGCAAGCTAGGAGTACAAGCTAGGTGATTCGCAGGCAATGCGCTATCAGCGTGTATATTTTGAAATTATTCACAATCAAAACCAGCAGCAAACCTCAAACGAGATTGCAGAAGCTGAATTCTTTGATCATATTCAATCATCTTGCCCAAAATTTATTTTCACATTGTCAGTAAGATATTTCATGATTATATCAAAACCATCATTGAAGCAGCGAGAATATTCTCACAAATATCACACATGAAAAAACATTAATCTGTTTATGTTAACTAAGAGCAAGTCCAGATAGTATGTATTTTGTAATAGACAAAGCTTTATTTTATCAATAAATGGTATTAAAAATTTAACAATCTTGCTTTGATGAAAGTCGCTATAATATCCATATGTGTTACGAAAAAAAATGCCACCTAAGTTATTTTATTTATGTTGAGATTTGCGCAACAAGTTTTATGCGTAAAAATAATTTATTTGTATTGTTATTTTCATTGTCGAATATGACTCAATATTTGGCAAAAGACAAAATTTGTCATTAATTCACTTGCCCATTAGAGTGTAAATCTTTTGAGCAAGTGCTATATTATAAGTTTATCAATCCATATAACTATTGCATTGGATATGTTTTAAGAACCTAAATAGAATTGATATGCAAATTCATCAATTATACTCAACAGAAAAAAAAAACAAAAAAATGAAGACAATTGATACTTTCAAAACAACCCATTCACAAACACTCTTTTCGTCTCAAATAAATTATGATATATTATTAAAAATAAATATCTTATATAAATTATAACATTTTCATTTTAATCAATTTTAAAACATCAAAAAATTCAAACTATCTTTATTTTATATTACATCATCTTCTATTTTATTATTATTATTATTTTCAATCCATTTACAATTTCTTTCGCTCACTCACATAAATATAAAGATAAAACACATGATAATAATCATATCAAAATAACATATCATAATTTATCTGAAACGAAATAAATATACTTTTAATAAAAAAAATTTCTCTTATAACTTGACCTGACAATAATAATTTCAATCTTAAAAATAATATTTTTCAAAATAAATTGGATAGTATTATCATCGGGCGAGACAAAAATTCGCTTGGATATTATTGATTCAATCGGAGACATGAGGGATGAGATGGGATGGGACCTTCCCCTTCCCTGCCAAAGCCTTCTCCTTTTCTCCTTGACTGCAGAATGATGGATATGAGACATAAATATCTTGCCTCTTTCTGTTCCTCCTTTTCCTTTCATCTAATTAATCTCAAGTCTAATTCTACTGCTACTGTTTATTTGCCTTACATGCATTGCTGTTATCACTAAGAGCATGTCCAATGACCATTGGTATTTTGTAATTGTCGTAGTTATAATTTGATGATGAATAATATAAATTTGTTATAATTTGACAATGATGATATTATGATATAATTTATCATTGTCCTAAGATGAACGGTGAGGAAAGTACTATCGAATTTTGTTGAATTTGTGATTTTTTTTAATATTTGGGTTTATACCCAAAATGATAAGTACGTAAAAAAAAATAGCAAAGCTATTTCTTGTGTCAAATATGGCACATAATATAACAAAGGTAAAATATAACAAGTTTTTAGCTAGTCAATTATAAACAATTATTTTGAGAACAATGCTATAATTTGACAATAACTAGTCATTTAGTTAGTCTATTGGATTTGCTCTTAAAAAACTCGAAAAGATAAGTTACATTCTTTTCATTAAAAAAGCGCCCAAAAAAAATCACCTTCACATTACACTAACACTTAAACGGAACAACATTTTCTAAGCGAACTCGCATCACGGAAAGGATCAAAGCGAATCAACATTAGTATGGGTCGGATCCACAGCATGAACATTGTACTGTTTCGCGGGCGCGAACAAAGCAGCTCCAAAGTGGGCCAAAAGATCTGATTCAAATATAATACTATGGAAGTACACTCAACAAATAATTTGAACTATGAGGAGGGAAAGGGCCACGAAATAAAACAAAAAGGGGGGAAAAAAAAGGAAAAGCAAACATTTAAAAATTGTCGCTGGAGACATCATAGTAAGTGGGCCATGGCCATGGCCATGGAGACTGGGGAGAGGTTTGAGGCCCATCTAAATCCAATCAAATGAAACCATGTCCTTTCCCCCTTCCTCACAAAAAATAATAAAATCTGAATAAATATTGACACAAAAGTAAATGTAATGCTATGTCGAACAAACATACGACTTTTCTTGGGTTCATTATTCATTACTCCTACCTCATCTTTCTTTTTGTGTGTACGAGTGTGATAGTAACCAACACTTCTATGATTGCGCATTTACATCTTCACATGTATTCTTACTAACCCTTGCATCCTCCAACTCCGAAGGCAAAGCCTACTGCAAAGCTAAAGATAACGACCACAACCGAGATGATACTCTCAAGTAGAAGATCTAAAGAGGATGACATGAGAGCAACCTCATAAGTGTCATGTACTATTAAGTGTTCATTATTTCCTAATGTTCACAGAGAGTGTTGAATCCTTACCCACACGATTAGATGGAGGAGTTAATCCCTAACAAGAGACTGCACACATTAACACTTGTTTATGTAGCTGGACAAGTTTAGGTAAAGTCCCTTGTTGGAATGCCCGCTTGCTTCGTCGGTATCAACATCTCCATCTACGACCACCTCAACCGCTTGAGTAACAATCAAATGTTAGAAGTTCCTACCAGCTACCACCATGCCTGTCAAAACAACAAACTCAAGCCTTCATCCACCATGTAACATCAGATACACTAATCCAATGACTTCATCATCGCATATCTTGTGTCATATTTTCACGAAAGTCATTACAATCATGCCATCGACCACGCCCGATTGAACCAGATACTTTTGATACCTGATTCCTTTACAAGACATTTCCCACAACCAAAGGCAACCACTCTTGGCATAGCCTGAACCTCCACCAAAGAAGGATCTATTAAGAAAGAGCCAAAAAACTACATAGATAAATGGCCTGTAAGGTCTTGATCAAGGTTTTATTCCTACCGTTGATGGCGCATGCAAAACGAGAGGACTTTTCTGTCTTGTAATTCAGCAACATCTTTTTGCTGCACATTTGAATGCCCACCAGACATTATTTTTACACTTTAGTCACACGCTGTTTTGACTACCCTAAAGCCCCTCCCAGGAAAAAAAGAGAAAAATAGCCACGGCCCAAATATTAGCAAACTTTTAGAGGTCAACAATAACTATATTAGAAGTACAAATACTCCATAACTTACATGAAGAAACATTTCAATGCATGACCCAAACAGGAAAGGCGTGTGAAGTATGAACTCAGCACGCCGAGTGGTGGCAGCTTGGTGGCAGAGTGAGAGTAAGAGATGGCTAACCCCCGAACCACACTCTTAGATCCGAAAGGTCGAGCCATCCGCTCTAGGATGGAATCCAAGGAAAGACACCAGGAAGGAATCTTCTAAAACCAGCAACAGAACAGTATCCAAACATATTGCACTCTACGTAACCATAATCAATTACAATGTCTGTCTGAGTCGATCTCAAGCATTTCATAAGACGAAAGGCTTTTACCTAGTTACTACTAACATCCTCATTGCATTTCTCACAATCTCACTCTTAAGTTTTCACCGCTCCCTTATTTGCTGCACAAAATAATTTCAACACCTTTTGACTATCATCTCTCGCATAAACTCATTGATCAAGACAAAAATGGAAAGAAGAGATTGGACAGCAAGGGAAGAAGAAAGGAGACACAGGATCCAGGCACTCACTTCACTAAATTTGACTCCCTCAAAACTTTTAGCATCATACAACTACTTAATTGTCAGAAATACCTGGAATTTCTAAACTACTGTTGGCCAAAATGTTGGTTTTGATGAATCTCACCAATTCTTCTGTCACTTTGCGAAGAGATTTTAGGTACCGTTTCAACTCCAAAAATTCACGAGACAACATGGTACCAGAGTTATCTTACATGCATGTTACCATACTTCTTATCCTTTCTTCATGGATGCATTCCCAGTTGAGATATGTCCAAAAGCATAAGATCACCAGAAGCCTGTCCCATTTAAACATTGATAGTAGGTGCATGCAGTACCTGAGGATAAACCTCCGAGCATAAGTTCGTATATTTGAAAAAAGAACAAAAAATGCTTCACATGAATTGTGCAGCGCAAGCAATCTCCAATGGCCGAAACTTCGTTAGTTAACTAAATTGAACAAAATAATATACTCCATCTGTCCCGGAAAGGATACAACCATTTGGCTAGACACGCGTATAATTTTTTATAAAATTATCGTGAAACGTCAATGTTGTATAAGTTACGTATTTCAACCTAATACATGTTACGGGATATTCAGACGTAATTTGATATAAAAACACAACTTGTATTCATGTATATAGAATAGTGCATAATACGTATATGTTACAACTTTTATGGGATGGAGGGAGTAAGTAGGAAGCAATCTACCAACAAATGAACAAAGTAACATGGATAGTGCGTGAAATATGTGGTGTAGGTGGTTTTGGTACCGTAAGGATTCAAACAGAAATACTTTATAACGTCGTCAAACAGAGGCTACACTATAATCATTTTTCATGTTCTCAAGTGCTAAATTCAGACAAACAAATTGTCAAGGCTTAAAACTGGATTGCAAATTTACACACAAAAGCATATTCATGGCCAGCATAGATGACAATGAGCTGCTTTCACAATGTCAACCAGTGTGTCCGCTGCTAACATATGAAATTAAGTACATGCCGAGAGCAAAATTCTAGCAAGACTGAACAAAAGAGAAGAGAGAATAGATATACTAACCACTTCCTCATTCTAAACGTTCCAAATATTTCAGTCTTCATGCGAAGAGAACTTAGTTCTTAAATATGCCTTGATACACTTGTGGTATGAAAAGTCGACCCAAACACCATCAGTTCTAACCACAAACAGACACCGGCTTTGTCTGTAAATGGGATGTTTATCAACCTAACCAAGGAAGAAAGACACGTCAGTTAGCTGCCCAAAGTCAGCCCAAGAGGTTAGAGCATGAAATAACCCAGTAATGGCTCTCAACAGTTCTCTTCCAATTTCACATGTTGGCACCCTATATATGATTAAACATACTAGAATTCTCCAACAAGCGAAAGTTACTCACAGCTCAGCTCACCATCATAGTGCCCAGCTTGGTATGGGAAGTCAAGAAACAATCAAAATCAACCCTTTGCTTGATTTTAGTTAGGTGTATATAATATACAACAGAAGCCAAGGAGAGAAATCAGAATTCAAATATGTGCGGCTATGAGATATAGCATAGCTCGTGATAGCAACGTAGAAGTTTCTCTAAATTGAGAAACAACAGGATAAACATGCATATCAAATGAAGAGTTTTGCTCATGAATATCATGGGAATGAAAACGTAACACAATCACATGGCTCAATGGATATTGCTTTGGCCCAACCAGTATCAGCAAGGGTGATGAAAATATATAGATTCCGGCCGATAACCATACAAAACCGAAACAGCTCTAGAAGTAATCTACTCACCATGATTGAATCAAGGCCACACCCAATTTTATCTTCAGAGTTAGGATGATAAGCGAGGAGCTTTGCTACTACAATTTTTTCGTCTTCAGCATTTAGACGCTCACCATCCATATACCTGGCGGTAACAAGAACACCAAATGATGGACGAATTGCTTGGAACTTCAAAGGAAAATCAAGAAATTCTGGAGGACAAGAATAAAACAGCAAACACATATCGCATGACACAACACGTATCCTTCATGGCGAAGTTAATTCTAGGAAAATAGAAGGCATACACAAAACATCACCGGATATTAGCGAAAAAGAGAACTACACAATCCATCAAAACGAGAGAGTTACATAGTGGAACGATGTGTAGAAATTAGAAAGATTTGAAACTGTTTCACTGAAACTAATTAATAAGCATTTGAACGATGGTTTTCTCTAATGGGTCTTACTTGACATGCAGTATGTCAAGTGTGCCATTGTACTCAACCAAAACCCTTGTTTCTGGAACTATGAACGTCGGTCGACAAGTTCTAAAAGGTAAGCACTAGAACCATTCATTAACAAGCTGAAAATATTTGCTTGTAAGTCTCGATTAAGATCTTCGACTTCAAACCTTCAACATCATCTAAAACATGATGGATAAATTTTTATTCAGGTGGTGGAAGAAGGGGTAGCGGAAAGGGCAGCTATATCATAAGGTGCATAATCGGAAAATTACGTCAAGTCAGCTGAAACTGAAAGATTCTACCACATCCTAGCACAACGTAAAAGTAGGACAAATCCGACAATTTCCAATTCGGCCAAGTGGCCCAAGTCCAACAATTACACCTGGTTGGTCAAATCCAATCACACCAGGTCAAGCCCCTCAAGTCGGATAAATCACCCGTAACCAATTGTCTATCAATAATTGTCTTCACCTAAAAATCTCCTAATTTCTTCACATTACAAGGTTTCATGAAAGGCCTTACAAGCACAGACAAAAAACACCAAGCCTTGTCATCGAGAATCAAGCAGGTATCATACGCAACAAACATTAACAAACAAAGCGAATGATAAAGGTCGACAGATTCAACAACATTTCGAAGCAAAAAGCATCACAATATCAGATGATCGACTTTCAATCAGAATTCAGACATTCTAACTACAATCCTAGGAGCGACAACGAAAACTCATCTGATTTCGATCAAAATTCATCAATAACACCATAGTATCGGAAACCCTAACTTCGCACAAAACCAAAACCAAAACCAAAACCTAAACGCAACTCGATGGCGATAATGAAATGAGACGAAGAAGAAGAAGAGAAGGACCTGCCGGAGTGGAGAATATCCTTAGCAACTTGAGCGAGACGCTCAGCCTCTTGCCAAATCTCCTTCTCTTTCTCTTTATCTATCGATTCAAAGCGATTAGGGTTTTCGGCCCCGTAGAGATACTTTGCCCTGGAGCATTGATCGGCGGTCGTCTCGGTGGCGGATAAGCAAGCGAGGCGGCGCAGCGGCGTGAGGATTCCGGCGACGATGTGGCCGTGGTAGTGGAAGCGGAGGCGGAGGCGGAGGAGAGGAAGGGCTCTAAGAAGCGAAGGGGCCGCCATTTTGCTTCTGTTTTCACTCGCTACAAATTTTTCGTATGTGTTTGTCAAAATAACTTTATTTAGTGAAGGGACCTAACTCGTAATATATCGGTTTGTAGACTCGTAATGTGCAAGTTTTAATCCATCTTTAAGATGTTCTTCCTAACTCAGACTTCATATTAATCAAGATTGATGTGTGCATCCAACTTCTATGTCGCAAGCTGCACAATTACCCGAATTCAGATTGAAACCGAAACTTTGATTTAAGTCCAGAGACGATATAAAACTTATGAAAAATCCATGTGACTATGATCAAGTGAACGTCTATGAAGACTGAGATAAGAGATGTAGATAACTTTGGTACACTGCTGTATGCATCCTCAGATTCGTGTACCTAAGATTTGTGTAGCTAAGAAAACTTTAGCCTTCAGAGACAAATCTGCTATGATTACAATGACAAATCTGGTTATATTTTTAGAAACAAGCTTTAAATCATGGACGAGTATCTATAAAGAAAACCATCCGAACTACAATGCTCCATCCCTTTGTGATAGCCATGAAGTAGAGGATAGGTGACTGGTTCGATCAATTAGCTCGTCAAAGTAGACTGCTCGAGATCAGTACTTCCTCTACTGTACCTTCTTCTCCTTCTTCGCAGGCGGCTTATGGTAAAGAGCTATCTGGGCCATTATGGTGCCATTGGTCATCATACCAATCACCGAGCCCAGAAGAACTACAAGTAAATCAAGCAAAATAAACAAGGACGAAGCATCAGCATCTCACGAATGGTCAAAAACAGTCAACAATATTCATCACAGGATATCTAGAGAAATGGTGGATCAGCCACTGATCATAGTGATCAAGATGCAGCACAATGCACTATTTTGCATACAGAACACTCAGTAGCATATCATCAAGAAGGGCCAAAGGGCAATGCTTTGGGCACTGGCTATAAAATTCAAATGCACTCAAACGAATGTGTACAGGTTATCAAAGAACATACCAGTCGCTGGAGCCTTTTCCTGGATGCTGGTAAACACTCTCACTACGAAACAACCAGGTCAACATGTCATCATAACTAGCTAAATTTATAACAGAATAGACACATTTGGGGCGTCTAAATTAAAACTCACCAATTGAGCCTGCAAAGTTCATGAAAAATGTCACAGCACTAAGCTGCCCAGTACTCTTGTTCCGCCAACAAAATCACGGATTGAGTAAATAAAGACTAAAAATTGATCTAGACACAGGACAATAAAAGTACAAACAAATCGTTGATATTTGCAATCACATAGGTTATGGCCATGCTCTTCTGTGACTTGGACGAACACAAAAAGAACCAACAGAACTGTTGATGGCATTCACATTGAGAATCGCTTTTGAACACTCAATTTGATGTATGGTTGACAAGGTGGTCATAATATAAGTACACTGGTATGTTTTGCTATGTTCTTAAAAATTTATGAGGTTGACATTAGCTAACCATAAACTCAGAAAAACAAACAAAAACGCCGAACTTTTGTTGCTACTAAGTATATTCTTATCTATATCAAGCTACCAATTCTTGACTTACAGAAAAATTGGCCCATATTTGGGGAATTCTTGCGCAGAGGAATATTGCATGTTGGGATGCCTGCACAGAACATTGAGTATAAGCGTTTTGCCTAAACAAAACAGGTTCTTCAACGATAATGACAGTCCCAACTTCACCTCAACAAGAAGCAACGAATAGGATCAGAGATTCAAAAAGGAAAATGTTGCGGAAGTATTTACAGATCTTTACTCACATATAAAGCTTCAAAAAGCACGGGGTTGACTTGACCAGCCAAAACAGTGGGTGCTACAGCGCAGTACCTATGTTAGAAGTGGTTAAGGTGCATGCTCATTACCCTGTGGTAGAAGATGACAGCAGTGCAAGCCACAAAAAAGGATACAACAATGCCTTGATCCACGTTATGGTTCCCACAGGTCGCGAGTAGTAATAAATTATGGCGACTAATATTATAGCTGCATGAGACAACAAAAGAGTAGTAAAAAAAATATAGCATCTCAAACAAAAACATAGTTCTACTAGTGCCAAATAAAAGAAGTGGCGTACCTTGAATCAAAAGAAAAGCATATTCCCCAAAAGCTGAGAAAGGGAGACCTTTGTGCAGACAATAAGCAAGAGCAATTGTGTATCCGATCACTTCAAGCTCGAAAGCTAGAACGCTCAGCCCTCTGACACTTTTATGTCTTAGAATCTTAGATATCTACGAGTGAGAAGAAAGCTTGAATGTCAAGACTCAAAATACATAATCCAAACATGGTGTCACATGGCCATCACATATGAAGGGATCTATTCCACCAATATGAGAAACAGGGTACCAGGAAAAAGATAACCAACCTGAGGAACCTTCACAATGGTGGAGGCAGCAACAATAGAGTATCCGAGGATCTTTGAGATGAGCGAGAGTACACAATCTTTTTCAGGAAATTGGGCATTGCTTAGTGGCTCCAGCACACAGCCAAAGTCAGTCCCCAAAATCTTCATACTTCCACTTGAATCTTCCTTTATCTTCTTTTAGATATATCTGCTATCATCTGTATAGTGTATTCTGATGCCTACATTAGCACATTAAAAATCATTCTAATTTTTTTTACTTCAATGCCTCTAGAGATCTTAATTTCACAAACCACAAAGGATAACTCCAGAACAATGTTCCTCGAATGCCGAAATGCGAATCCATGGGCTGAATGAAGGGTGAATCCTAGTAGTGAAACCGAAACGAATTCAAATTTTCTTAACAAAACAAGTGCACAAAATTGCCCATCCTATACCATATCATTTGCCACCGAACTATTTCTCTTTCAAGCAAAAATTTTGCATTGATGGACAAATCGATGAGCCAAAACACCACATGATCACTCATCATATCCTCATTGGGCAACATAATCTCATCAAAAACCTCAAAATCATCAGGGAACAAAAAAATCATGCACTATGAGACCATTTAGTCAAACCCCATAAAGCAAAAAATTTGCTTTGGTGAGCAAATCCATGAATTTCAACTAAACAACGATAAAAAAAACTTTAAAAAATAAACAGTATATTATCACAGCTTCGAATCAACAATCTACATAAGAAACTATCAACTCACAGCATATGACGAGATTGGAATTCGAAGTGATACCTGCGAGAATTTCGAGAGGAAATCGGTGAAGTATCTGAAAATTAGGGTTTTGGGGTCTGAGTCGACTCCATGAGATTGGATGAGAAAATCTGTGAAAGAATTTGCACTGGTTGATGTCGCCGGCGGGTATGTATTGACTGCAAAAAAATTTTAGGCCTAGCGAGATGGAGACAGCGAGAACCATAAATTTAATCTTCTTATTACAAGTTGTATCGTACAGTATAAAGATTACTACTGATGTACTTTATCTAACAGGCAATGAAACTCACAACTCACAACATATTATGCCGAAGAACAGCAATTTGATTTTTTGCGTGTGACTCCGATGTTTTATTTTAATTATAACGATTTGATATATTATGATAATTTATATTTATATTAAATTAATAAATAATGATAATTTTATTATGTGAATATATAAAATTAAAAGAAAAAAACAAAATGAAAAAATTATGAAGGATGAATGGATGTAATTTGAAATATGAATATTTATATATATTAAAAATTATAATTTAAACCAGACATCTTAAATAAAATGAAACGAAGGGAATATAAAATTGATCAAATACCAATCTCCTAAAGAAGCAAAATATTAGAGTGAGTTTTAGGCTCTTAATCATTGAGTTCATATTACAATCATCTCACAGACTCAGGGTTAACAAGGTACATATTTGAGATAAGAAACATACTTGGAGCTTTGCATCAGGGCATTCACACAAGTTTTTTAAATAAAAATTATGTATAAATAGAAAAGTAAAATATACGGATGAGAAAAATAATTATATAATGTTGAAAAAGTGTCTTGACACATGCTATGTGCAGAAACTGTAAAAATGATAAATGATAAATGATGAATAACAAATCTATAAATATAGAATATTATTATAACATATTATATTTTTATAACATAAAATGAGATAAAATAAAGGATTAAATATTTAAATATACAAAAATTTAGAAAAAATACCAAAAAGATATACAAAGAATCTAAATTCCAAAAATATACAATTCAACCGTCTTATTAAAATCTCTAACTCTATTTTTATCTCCACTCCAATTCCTTCTATCCCAATCACCGTTAGAATCCGGCCACCGCCGTCGGAATCTAGCCGGAATCCGACCACCGTCATAAGAATCTGAAACACCGTCGGAATCTTCATCGGAATCCAATCACGTCGTTAGAATATGAAACAGAACGTCTGAATAAAATCAAAACAGAGTGCATGATCAAAAATTAAAATAGAGCGCCAGTACAAAAATGAAACAGAACGTCAGTAAAAAAATAAAACAAAACGTCAGTACAAAAATGAAAGAAAACGTCTATTCTTATGCTCTGTTTCGAAACAGAGTGCATGAACAAATGAAATAGAACGCATATACAAATAAAACAAAGTGTATAAACAAATGAAATAAAAGCATGAATAAAAAATAAAACAGAATAAAACGAGACTATGCATAATCAGATCTCGACATCACTAAAAAATAAAAAAGTGCATGTACCAAAAAATAGAATGTCCTAAAAAACAAATCCAAATTACCCAAATTCTTATTTTACAAACCCAAATCCAAACAAAGTGTATTGAATAAAAATGAAACAGTGACTGTAACAAAATACATGTACAAAGTGTATGTACAAAAATGAAACAAAAGACATGAACAAATGAAATAGAACGTATATACAAAAATAAAAATAAAAAACATAACAAAAAATGAAAATAGAGTGTCAACACACACAAAAAAACTCATAATAAAAAATAAAAACAAAACACCAAAACATAATTGATAAAAAATTTCATTTGTAGGGTTAAAGATTTGTTCAAAGACACGACCAACAAATGAAATTTTTTTTCAAGAACGCTTTGTAACACTCCAAGCATATATTGGATATTTTTCGGATAGAAGATCCCTTTATTTATAGTTGTGATGTTAAAGAAAAATCAACGAGTAGCATGGGAAAAAAATCACATGTGGAGGGTAGATTGTAGGGATGATCAATGGTTCACACACTTTTCATGTTTAAGATAACAACATTTGGTCGTAACCCAAATGGTCTACGCTGCCATATCATTTTTGTCAACAAATGTTTGCCTCTCAGAATCAAGAATCAGAATATGACCATATGACCACGACTTAAAGTCTCCAAACCATAACATAAATGCAGCTAGCCAGGGTAAATGGATGGGTATACCTTGACCACATTTCTTTTTACCAACATTTAGACAAAAGGTAAAAGAAAAAAAAAATGAAGTAAAGAAAAGGACAGGAAAGATTGGACCGGCCTAATGGGCTTCGACGCAGCACTTAAATGTCCGTTAAACAAATAACCTTTTGAGACCCACCACTTAGTGGGCCCCGCAAGAGCCTTAAATTTCAACGTTTGCGTACTTATTGCCTGTTTAAAAGTCAACTCTTGCATCTCTCTTACTCCTTTTTTCCATAGACCGCAATAATATCCGTTGGATCAGCGAGCCACCCTCCTCTAATCCGACGGCTTTCACTCTTTTTATTTCATTCATTCTCGTCTTAAACATTGTTACGCGAATAAAGAATTAAAGTTTTATTCCGTGAAGTAATTTCCCTGTGGGTGAAAACAACTTTGAGCTCCTATCTCCTGGAAATGATATAGGCAAAATTAGATAGATCATTTCACATTTTTAACACGAAATTTCTACTGTTAGAAACAGGGAGTGGGCCCCACAAGATTGCAAAAGAGAGAAAGGTCAATTGGGGGGAGCAAAGACTCACGAGGAAGGTCAGGATTAGTTGGATTGTTTGACTACGGATCCATCTATCAGAAAACACCTTACGACCACGACAGGCTCTGGTCACTCACGCGTTACCAACGCAATGTCGCCCCAATCTTCACTTCATCCATCCTCTAAACACAGAGAACTCTTACTATTATTTTCTTAACAAAATTTACAAAAACTCACTAACAATCTAATCTATCATACATAAAAGGAGTTAATTTGAGTTAATCCATTTTAGTTATTGTTAAATAATCCAAAGTAATTGTTAGATACAACTTCTCTGCCAGCATAAGACAAATTGCTGAATGTGAGTTGGGAAAAGAATTGCAACTCTAATTTATGTAATATTGTTTTTATGTACATAAATTTAGAAGTATTTTTTTTTCTTTTACAACTCTTAATTTTGAAACACATAAAATTTCTCTCTTTATTTATTTTAAATCATAACCGATTTTTTTTTAAAAAAAATATATAAACATTATAATTAAATTAGGACGAATCAAAACGATGTAACATTTTGGGATGAAAAGAATAATTATCAATGAATTAATAATTTTTTTAAAGTTTCTATAACGATTTTGTTGTAAAAAATTTATGTTACAAAGTATTTATAATGAAAACAAATATAAAACATGTTGTTTTTCTATCAAAGAACTAAGAAAGAAGGGAAGAGGACATGGCCATCCACCTGTTTGAACTTGTATCTCTGCCACAGCAAGTCTCCTCTACGGTCCCTTTAATAAACAAATCTCTCCCCCACTCTTTGCTTCCCCATTCAACTTCCCCTCACCCATCTCCTCTCTCTCAAGCCAACAACTCCTCCTCTCCCCTCCCCAACCCGGCTCAACCGGCCAACACCATGGCGGTCGACCTCATGGTCAACTACAAGACCAACCGGTTCGCAGCCATGATGGACGAAACCGCCGTCCAAGAAGCCGCCGCCGCGGGCCTCCAAAGCATGGAGAAGCTCATCAAGCTCCTTTCTCAACAACAACAAACACAAGACAACAACAACAGCACAGAGCAACATCTCAATCTCAACCTCGATCTCGATTGCAAAGCCGTCGCTGATGTGGCAGTTACCAAGTTTAAAAAGGTGATTTCATTGCTCGACCGGAATCGGACGGGTCACGCCCGGTTCAGACGCGGACCGGTGGTTTCAACGTCTCTTCCTCAGTCGTCCTCTTCTCCTTCGATCTCGCCGACGCAGCAGCCGAATCATCGGAGCGGCGCGATGCTGCAAATCGAGTATCCGAAAGCGGAATCGGAGACGAGGAATCACGGATCTGCGTTCACGAGAATCAACTCGGCGGCTTTGGTGCAGAGATTATCGCCGCTGACGCATCCAATGATGCAGCAGAAAGATGTGGCGGTGACGACTATTAATTTTTCCTCTGCCTCGCCGGCGATGTCCGCGGCGTCGTCGTATATGAGTTCGTTTTCGAGGGATACGGAGAGCGTGCAACCGTCGATGTCGTCGGGGTTTCAGATCATGACGATGTCTGGTGTTTCGTCGGCTGCCGGGAAGCCGCCGCTGTCATCGTCGAAGAGGAAGTGTGGTTCGATGGATGATTCCAAGTGCGGCGGAGGGTCGTCAGGGAGATGTCACTGCACCAAGAGAAGGTAACTAGTTTTGATAGGATTGATGGGTAATTAATCTGTTTAATGATTCTAATTAAATGCCGATATATTGTTCATGCTCTAAAAACTTGAAGCTGACCAATGATAACATAGAGCTGGATTATATGTTGTTAAAGTCAATGGTCAATTATCATGATTATTTATTGCCTTGTTATTTCTATCAATTTTTTTAGGTGATCCGACTAATCTGTTGTACTTGTATGAATTAATACTGTGTTTAATGTATAATTTATATGATTATGAAAAATTAATGATCTGATTCAATGTTTCAATTTATAGGAAGTCAAGGGTGAAGAGGGTGATGCGAGTGCCCGCGATCAGCCTGAAAATGGCTGATATTCCACCGGACGATTACTCCTGGAGAAAGTATGGCCAGAAGCCTATCAAGGGGTCTCCTCATCCACGGTATCCATCCAAACCTCTTCATCAAAGACAAATTACACTTACCGCATCTAAACAACTCTCAACGATTGGGAGATGACTCTAGGATTCTTGAATAATTTGGTAACGATATTTGTTTATATATTAAACAGGGGATACTACAAGTGTAGCAGCTTCCGAGGCTGCCCAGCGCGGAAACACGTGGAGCGAGCATTGGACGATCCCACAATGCTTATGGTCACATACGAGGGAGAACACACCCCCCCACCCCCCATCTCCGAAACCACACCCGCCAATGTCCTGGAATCATCATAAACTGGAGTGCCGATGAAGGAAATCCTCTCCAGTCAAACAAAGTCAGATCGGAGATCGTAGCCGTTGAAAATGGAGGGTGATCTCGAGATCCGTGTGAGAGTTCGTCAAACACGAACACCAAAGGTAAAGTGAAAGGCAGAGAGAGAGAGAGAGGGAGGGGACCGTTTTGGTGGGTGTAGTGGGGCCACGGTTATGGGGTTGTAATGACAGTTATGTCCTCGTGGTTTGATTGGTTGAGAAATGAGATTTGTCATTTGTGTGGACTTGATGGGGGTGTTTGCAAATCTTGTTGCGGGATTTGGGTGGACTTTTGGTTCCATTTTTTGTTTTCGTTCTTTATTGAGATAATGATAAATTGATTACTGTTGTTCTTGCTTCAGCACCGCTCCTTTCTCACATAAAGTCAATCTTGTTTCACATTTAACCCAAACGTAAAATCATCTGGTGTATAGTCGCTATCATTGAAGCAAATAGGAATCCTATAACAAAATTCATAAATTCTTTTTTGCACGCATTCAATCACACATCAGATTTGTTTTACGGGGTTGAAAGAGTAAAAAAAAAACGAAAATGAAGTTCGCACGTCAAGGTCTCCCATTTTTGTCGAGTAAGAGCATCCACGACGGGTTCAAATTTTGGAGATTATCATCTGAAAAACTGATGATTTGGAATGAATATTATTAAAAAATCATTACAATGACACAAAATATTTCCCACTTAATTTGGAGACACTCAATCCTAATTTTCTCTGTACGAGTTTTTTGGTGAGAGGTTCAAAGCCCACCTCTCTCAAACCCTCTTCTACTTTATCCATGACCCATCAAATATTTTGTTTCTTCTTTTTCTTCCTCGATTGTTTTCCCTGTTTTCACTCATTTCTTTTCCTTTCAAACAAGAAAAAAAAAAAATAATAACCTCCGTCTGTATCCATTATGTACATAAGAAACCTTGAAACTTCAAAATTGTCGAAACTCTATAAAAAATGATCTCCACGTCAATTTTTTGGAGGTTGGGCTTATGCATCATTGTAACTCGTTAACTTCCTGGTGGGGGCCTGTCGCGCATGTGACGGTTGACTATTGACTTTGCTTTTATTTTTACAGACGTACAAACCCACCCCACATTTACCAACTGAATTCTCGATGCTTGACTATCTGATGATTACTGGTTAAACTAAAACATGCATATATATATGATTGGTCGATGAACCAGTTTAACCAAGTTAAGGTAATTTAATTCTAGTCATAGCATGAAGTGTTTGAGTAACATGTCGAAAAATTAATTTTTTCTTTTAAAAGTGGGAAATCAATTTTTTATTAAAAAAAAATATGAATATATATGATAGAAGGCTTATTTCAGGTCTTTGACATGATTATTTGAAATGTGTCATCATATACTCGATGATAAATTAGTGAGAGGAAAGAGGGTCTAAGACAAAAGTTTCTTGCAAGTAGTGTTTCTTTAATTTCATTGTACTTTATGAATCAAAGTCTCTCTGTTTGTTTTTTTTTTCCCAAGTTGATCAAGGTCACTGTAATATACTATTAGACTTTAAAGTATGATTTACACATTGTTGCAGATACGGTAGGTTCGGAATTATCTCATTTTATAGCATTTTAGTGGTATTTTAATTCGAAGATAGTAATACTTAACAAAACGATGATAAGCAAAAGAGTTTGACTTGACTCTTCACGGTAGCAATTGATCATCTAGAAGTTCACAGATGTATTACGAAATTGTTTATGAACGTAAGAGAAAAAGAGGGGAAAAAAGTTCAGGATGAAATCATGAAACATCTTACTAAACGTTATCTATCATTCGAGTTAAAAAATTAACCTTGTGAAAATTAAGACATACTAGTTCCCTTCAACAAATCACTAATGAAGTTGAGATAATTTTAAGAATTCAATTCAGAATTATCAATTTCTAGTATTAAGATACACTATTGGTAACGAGTCACAGTGAGCAACATAACTGATCCACGCTATTCATTTGATTTTGCCCGACTAGGTAGTACAAGCGATACACAGTCATCGCACTCAACATTATTATTCCAATTAAGCGAAAGGAGTAGCAAAGGGGCTTGGTAAAAGTCAAAATATAGCAGCTAGGTGGTCGTTTATCATGATGTGATTCTTCTTTTTTTTGGCACTTCATCGCTGAAATTGGAATGGAAATTTGCATCGCATGTGACCGTAACAATACTTGTCGGCCTCATTTTCCTTCAGCACTTCTATCATTGGCTTCTTTCTATACACTACAACAAGTCTTCCACTCCTAATTGGTGACAAGTTCTTCAAACTCTTGAAAACGCCCCTCTTGAAATATTTTATCATCGCCTAGCAACAATCATTTCTAGTGTTCGATTCTTGAAGTCCATAGCATTGAACGGAAAATAAAAAGGGATGATTTGGCATTATGGTTCTATGCTCACACAGTTCACACTTGTGACTCATCTAAATCCACTTGTAAAATTGGATTTAAATTTCATAGTTCAAATCATTGTTACATTTAGTAAAAACTGATTCTAATAAAATCATATCCCACGGATCATGTTGGTAGAACTTAAAAACATATGGAGACATAACATTAAGTATACTTGAGAGGACAATGCTATCATCAATGCCCCCTAAAGTTGACATATCGGGTTTCCTGCTATCCAACATGCTCATCACCCGTTTACAATCGCCTTTCACAATAGCCTGCTGTGGCTGGATGAGCCGTGCGACCTTAATTGCGCCTCTCAAAGCTAGCCCTTCTCCAATGTCAGCAGAGTTGATACCCATAATTGTTTTTCCACCTGCTCCCTTACTATATCCCTGCGGATCTCGAGCAACCGCAGATATGAACGCCACACCTCTTCCATCTACCGCAGCATCAAAGTTTAACTTGATCCAATCCGGGGGAGGAGGGGACCAATTGACTGTTGTTATTGCGATTGATCCTTGATCTTGTCCTGATTCGAAGTAGGTGTGCTGCGAGCCTGTCCATTTCATGGCTCGCATATGGGCTTTGATTGCTGCTAGCGCGTCGCTCACCACCATGTAAGGCCCCTTGAAATTTTCCCCTGATGGAGCCGTTAGATTTCTATTGTGTCATATGTCACGGATGAGCTAACTAGACGAGATTTTTTATTTGATAAATGATCCTGTAGAAAGTCTTATCTTTCAGATAGTCATATTTTAATATTAAATTTATATTCTCTTTCGATGTTCTTACTTTTGCCTTGTGGCATTAGAGTTAGGTTGAGCTCGAACAAAAAATCGAGTAGTTTGAATGTCGCACGAATTGCAAGAATATAACTCGTGATAGTTGGTATCAGAGTCAGGATTAAGTAAAAAGAGAATGACGTATCAAAACAACATGACCAAAGTTGTATAGGAGGTGAATACCGCGAACGTCACTATGCGTAAAGGGAGGACAAATCGAAGGTTGTTTTAATGTCCTTCAAATTACGACTCGAAAGAATGAAGGAAATCGTGAAAAAGATGATGATGAGATTAAAGGACAATGTGCCACGCAAGTATCCAAAGAAAAATGCCATTTGAATAATAGTTTCTCGAGTGAATGAGAAATCTGTGCAAGAGATAGTTCTTTGAAGATGCTCAACGCGGTGAAAATAATGGAGACAAAGTCTTCATAAAAGGGATTGATGTACGTCAAAACAATGATTGGACCCTACATAACTCGTGTTTTGGTTGACATCGGGATAACACATAACTTCATCTCATTGAAGGAGACAAAGAGATTTAGACTTCGGGTTGTCGATGAGAAAGAGATGTTCAAGATAATAAATTCGACCCATTTATGGCGTTGTGCATGATGTGCGGTTTTTGCATCGGAAAATGGAATGGAACGATTGATCTTTCGGTTGTTTTAATGGATAACTACCCACTTGTACTTAGGATAAACTTTTTGGACAAGATGAAGACATTCCCAATCCTCTTTGCTGATGTCATGTGCATAGTAAAAAAGGACGGTGTTTGCATGGTCCCGGTGGTTAAAAAAAAAAAACGACAAAAGGAAAGATGTTCTCGACCATGCAATTTTCCAAAGACATCAAGACTGGAGAACCAACCTTTACCATTGCAGCTTCTTTCCAGGGGAGATGCTATGTTGAACAGGTCTCTTGCCACTCTCATTTTGGTATATTGCTTGATCACATTGTATAGGTGCTTGCAATCTGGGCATTCTGGTCCACGTATGCATCGTACTGCGTTTCTTGTGATTCTCCATTTCTGATGGCTGTTTACATATGCCGTGGTAATGTCTTCGAGAGCTGTTCTTTTAGGATCTGGTGGTGGCGGCCCAATATTGCAATCCTCTTCTTGTGCCGTGGACACATTTGTAGCTGGGCCCATACATGGCTGTTTTTAAAAATCATGGTCAAATCATCTTCTTGAAGTACTTTCCTTTGCTAATCAGCCTCAAACTTCTCGATTGAAATCCCTTGCAGGGTCTCAGTAATCTCCTTTCGAAACTTATCGAGTGAAATCCCTTGCACTCTCTCAGTCAAAGTAACCGAATAAGGGAAGTTACCTTTTGAAGAGAGTTTCCCTCCAAGACCCCTCCATCCACGTTTTGACTCCGCCCTCGCGGGCATTCCCTGCTGGGGGGTTGATCGGAACATTCTGAAACTGAACAGCTGGATTCTCACCATTGCTAGGACCTCTGACTTTGACATAGCTCCCCGTCCCCTTTTTCATGGGTGAAGCACGGGATTTCCATCTTCGAACCACATTAGATGAACATCGCATTCAACCACACGATGTCCTATCTTACCACATCAGAAGCAGAAATTAAGGACACGCTCATAGCGGAACGAAACCCATCTATGCTCCGTACCTGCCGCTCTAATGATCATGCCCCCCCCCCCAACAATGGTTTTGTGATGTCAATTTCCACCCTTAATCTGAGTTTGGACCCATTGGCCCAGCCCTTCTCATCTACGTCACTCTCGACCACCTTTCCAATCTTCCCACCGATCACTACAGCCAATTTTCCGTGTAAGCCCCCAAGGGGAAGATTCTCACATTGCACCCACAAAGCCACCTTATCAAAAACATACTCAGAAATATGCTTCGATCCCACATATTCCGCCAAAACCAGCAGGTTATTTTCATAATGCCATGCCCCCCCATGGAATACTCTCTCCTTATCTTCTGCATTCTGGAAACAGAAGATGAATACATTGCCCCCAAACGCTTTGCATTCGATTGACCCCCTTACCACCCATGTTTTAACCAACGAGGATTTTGGGATATCGTTTGAGATTGCTCTGTGAAGAAGCAATTCTCCCACCAGTAGCAGGTTATCCTCCCCATCAAGGCAATGGAAGAAACCTTCAGGCACCTTCTCTGAATCAGTCAACCTGAGTTTCCGCCCCAGTTCCTCTACGCAGTCGTCCATCTTCTCCACGGAGCCAAAAACCAGTCTACAGCGATACCTCTAACACCTAACTCTTGAAACTACACACCCCCTCAAAGGGGATTTACAGCCGTCTCCTTGGAGCACCAGAGGAGCGGACTTTTAACAATATAAATACACTTGCAAAGTTAATAAAAAAAGAAGAAGAAGAAGAAGAAGAAGAAGAAGAAGAAGAAGAAAGAAGTCTATGGCCAGGAAAAGTTGGGCCTATAAAGAAAACATGGGCCTGCATTGGATCAATCCGTTGGTGTCATTATAAGGGAGTTTACCTGAAACCAGACCTCAAGAGCTTTTAAGTCAATACGTGAATATTTGAGTTCAGGTGATGGGTATTACTTTGAAGAATACTGACAGAGTCTTCCACGCCATCAAAAATACAAACAGGCACTGTACCATACTACCGTGTAGAAAGGACACCATGAAATGAGGAAGAGGAGGAGCATTGTCAAAATACTTAATGTGAATCAGCTGCAGTTGCATTGCACTCAGCTTAAGTGGCTGACACTCGGAAATCAAGATTGATGTAGTTGCGCTTCTTCAGCGCTCAGGTTTTTCACAGATGATGATAGCAAGACATTGCCACATTAACATCGGAAAATATTCAAGAACTCAACGATTGTCGCCACCTGTAAATGATCAAGGGTTAGCTGGAAGATGAAAGTATGAAAGGAAAATGATGGCCACTTTAGTGACCACTGAGAAAACTGGCAGTGCTAAACAACTAAAGAGATGAGAAGAGTACCTTCAGCTGTCAAAGCTCAAGAAGTGATAAAAAATGAAAGAGACCTTCATGGATACAAATCTGTAAACCAGTAAGAGATTTCACACCAGGATCCCTCCGTGTTAAGCTTACTATCTATATATGAAACTTGCATTCAGTATTATGCTTCATCCCCTTCTTTTGCGGAAGCAAAACGAGGAAAAATCTAGAGAGAAGGGCATCTCCACCCATCCACAATGCCTGCATTTTCCATCCAGGGAATGATCCTAGTACTTTCATATCTGGTGCACCATCCCATAGCTGCTACCAGCGACAATGGATCGTTTCATCTTGTGGAAAACAATGCGCGCAGGAATGCAATGTGCACTGACGAAAGTAGCAATTGTCAAGCATTTCGCTTCACATACTTCCCAGCTCGCTATCCACAGCAGCCGCCATCACCACCAATGAGGGCAACAAAATTATCAGCATCAATTCGCCTGCTACTTGTGGTATCATCACCAACAATGTCCCCTCCGCCGCCTACTCCACCAACAGTGCCACCAGCAACAGCGGCCACAGGGGCTTTACCATCTTCAGGTACCAACCAGCTTTTGAACTTCACTGACATAAGGATAGCCGTAGTTTACCCAGTAATTCAGAAATTCAAAACAAGCGTCACTTCAGATCCTTTTAACATCACTGGAACATGGGTAGGAGCTGACATATGCAGCTACAAGGGCTTCTACTGTAGTAATCCTCCAGATAACCTGAGCGCGATCGCATTAGCTTCAATAGACTTCAATGGGTACCATCTTCGTGCTCCTACACTCGATGGCTTCATCAACCAGCTTCCGGACCTTGCTCTCTTCCATGCCAATTCCAACTTCTTCAGTGGCACAATTTCACCCAACATATCCAACCTACCTTATCTCTATGAAATAGACATAAGTAACAATGCTTTTTCGGGGACTTTCCCAGCGGCTGTTGTGGGGTTGAATGGGCTCATCTTCTTGGATGTTCGCTTCAACATGTTTTCAGGTTTGGTGCCACCTGCAATATTCACTCAGAACCTCGACGTGCTCTTCTTCAACGACAACAGTTTCATGTCTTCCTTGCCTGCTAGCCTAGGAAAAACTCATATTGAGTACCTCACGTTGGCTGACAACAAGTTCACAGGTCAGATCCCGAGTGATATCTCGAAACTCCTGTCCAATATAACGGAAGCGTTATTAGAAAACAATCAATTCGCTGGTTGTTTGCCGTATCAGCTAGGCATGCTGAAACAGTTGACACTATTAGATATCAGCAAGAATCAGCTTACAGGCCCCTTGGCGTTTTCATTTGGGTGTCTGGAAAATGCCGAGGTTCTTAATTTTGCACAGAATCTGTTGTATGGGATTGTGCCAGATCTGGTATGCGAGCTCCCGAATCTTGCGAACTTAACATTGTCAAGAAACTACTTCCAGGGTTTGGGGCAAGCATGCTGGAACTTGATCAAGAGCGGGGTGCTGGATGCTAGAAACAACTGCATCCCAGGTCTGCCATTCCAAAGATCAGTCGTCCAGTGTGCAGCTTTCTTTGCATCTCCAAGGATCTGTCCTTACATGGATACCTACACAATCATTCCTTGTAAACTTCCTCGCCTCGGATAATAGTAGCCCACTTATTTCTCATCTCATTGCTGTATACAATAAACAGAGTCCAGTTCTAACAATTCCATGGATCACATTTAGGGAACATTTGCCTATGATTCATTCGCTTTTGCAATTTCCCACCAATAGATTCAGATCTCTCTGTTCACATCAAACTGATGAAAAGAACAAACAAAGAAGTGACCACCACACTTTGCAACACACATCATTGAAGCCAACTCCCCCAAAGGCCAACATATTACATGGGTCCAGTCATGGAAACACAAAGCACCAACCAACCATGAATTATGTTCTCAAGTCACACAATAATATGGTTTTGATTTTGTTCACTTGCCGCTCCTATTCCACTGCTAAGAGAAAAGCAATTCATCAGCCACTCTCCTCCTTCCACTCTAGCCATCCAGCCAAGCCTCTGCACTCTCCCTCTCTTTGCTCTTGGCTCATTGGTGGCTATTGTTCCCACCACTATCACGTGATTCCTCCTGTGACTCTTTTCCCTAGAGCCCTACGCTTCCAACCCCTTCTCAACAAAATAATGTCCCACCACTTTTGTTACAATTGATTCTGGATGTCGATATAATATTAGACACACACGTTCATATATATACTATCAAATATATCATGCTCGTTTTATACTCATATGAAGACCATCAAAGAAGGAGAACGTGCCGGTGGTAGTAATATCACGAAGTGAGCCTTCCGCAACACGTTCAGTCCAGCTTTTGGTAGGATTATTGACCTCGGTTCACCAACGCCACTTTCCCCTTCATCCCATCCCACTGAGCACTGAGCTCACCTTCTCCAAACACCAAACCCATCCCCTCCCTCTCATGGAACATTCTCTTCACCATCCCACCCACCACATTCCCATCAACTAATTCACCTCAGCTCCAACAATGCGGCATTTCCATCTCATTCTCCTCCTCCTCTTCCTCTTCCACTCAGCCACCATCTCCTCCGCCCCGTCCTCGCCAGAAACCGACGCCGCCGCTCTCCTCCGCGTTAAGTCCATTTCGGACCCACACAACACCCTCCACTTCCCCACCAACACTTCCCTCTGCAAATGGCGAGGCATCGAGTGATCGAGCACGAGACGAGTAGTCCGTCTCGTGCTGAAGAACTCGAACCTCGCCGGCCCCTTCCCCACCGACACCGTCACCAAACTCGACCAGCTCCGAGTCCTCAGCCTCCGCAACAACTCCTTCACCGGCCCCATCCCGGACCTATCCAGTCTCCTCAACCTCAAAGCGCTTTTCCTCGACCACAACTCCTTCAATGGCTCATTCCCTCCCTCCATCTCCTCCCTCCACCGCATCCGTACACTCGATTTCTCTCACAACAACTTGTCCGGTCCGATCCCGGCCTGGATAGAGTACCTCGACCGGATGTACTCTCTCCGGCTCGATTGGAACCGGCTCAACGGCTCCATTCCGGCGATCAACATCTCCTCTCTCGAGATCTTTAATGTGTCGGATAACAACCTCTCCGGCCCCATCCCAGTCACAGCGACGCTCTCTCGATTGGGTATCGCTGCCTTCTCGTCAAACCCTAACCTCTGCGGCGTCATCCTTCACAAAGAATGCAAGCCGAAGATCCCGTTCTTTTCCTCCACCGCCGCCTCCGATCCCTCCGCACAGCCGCCGTCGTCTCCATCTCCGCTCTCCTCCACTCTCTCAACCGACGCTCAACTTCGCAGCCGAATCGACACGGGGGCAAACCCTAGGCCGAAGTTCTCGGCCGTGGTTTGGGGATTCTCCGCGGCGGTGCTTGTCCTGCTCTTAACCTTATTCTGCATCGCGATCGGAGTCAGAGATCGGAGACGACGGAGATCATCATCTGATCAGAAACGAGATCCGATCGCGGTGGAAACCGATTTTGATGCGGAGGAGGTGATGAGGAAGGAGGAGGAGATGGACGAGAAAGTCAAGACAGCAGCCACTCGCACTCCGACTCCGGCATCGATGGCGGTTGCCGCGGCGGCGAAGAACGGGAGTCTGGTGTTCTGCGCCGGAGAAACGGAGGCGTACACGGTGGAGCAGCTGATGAGGGCGTCCGCGGAGTTTCTGGGGAGAGGGACGATGGGGACCACGTACAAGGTGGTGATGGACGAGAGCCGTTCGATCGTGTGTGTGAAGAGGCTGGATGCGGCGAGGATGAGTGCGGGTGCAGGGAAGGATGGGTTTGTGCGTCACATGGAATCCTTGGGTGGGTTGCGGCATCCGAATCTGGTGCCGGTGAGGGCGTATTTTCAGGCCAAAGAGGAGAGGTTGATTGTGTATGATTATCAGGCTAATGGCAGCCTCTGCTCCCTCGTTCATGGTATGTGTTCTTCTTTCAACCCTTGATCGCTGATGAAATTTCACCTTCCGAGATATTTTATGAAAATTTGAATGATCCGCTTGAAGAATTTCAATTAGTGTATAAAAATGATCGGGAGTAGCATTGAATCCATGTATTGTTTCAAAGTATTTTCATATTCTTTTCTTTCCAAAGTTGGAAACATGGGTAACGATGATTAAAAATAATTTTTTTTATAAATTTATCGTGAAATATCTAAGTTATATATTTTAATATAATATATGTTATGCGACGATGATACATGATTTGATATGAAAACGAGATTTATATAAATACGTAAAAAAATTATTATAAAATATATATATCTTATAATGAATATGGGATGGAAGGTGTACTAATTTATTTGATTAATTTGTAGTTTTCAGATTGTAGTTTTCAGCTTTATTTTGCGAAGATTTGGTTTGTGATTAGGCAAAGTGATTATTTATTGATGACTTGTCTATAATAAAAACGTTTCATAGACACTTCACATTTATGACACTTCTCCAGTTGCTAATGCTGTCACTGCCGGCAGAGGAGCCATAACTATAGCCTAATAGATATTTCTGCTTTAACTCCTTCCTTAGTCTCCACAAGTTATGGCTTATCTGATGCTAAAACTACGAATGGTCATGGATGCTGTTGAAGAAAATTAATCAACAGTCGTAGACAGTCCATTTCTGAAACTTTTATAGTAACATGAATTCTTGCTTGTGTTATTCAATAGTATAATCTCAATTGCGAGTTTTATGACTATGTAATGTCCACAATGCGATCTCTTCTCTTAGTAAAGTAGTCCCTTCACTGATAAAAAACGGCTGATATGATTCCACGCAATGACTGGTGCAAAATCTGGGAGAGCAAAGCCTCTACACTGGACATCATGTTTGAAGATTGCTGAGGATGTAGCCCAGGGACTATCATACATCCACCAAGCATGGAGGCTCGTCCACGGAAATCTCAAGGCCACCAACGTCCTGCTCGGCTCGGACTTTGAGGCATGTGTCACGGACTATTGCATTTCGACCTTGGCAGAACCAGTGACCTCTAATGACCCAACTTCATCAGGGTACACCGCCCCTGAGGCTCGCAAGTCCCCTCACCTGGCCTTGACCTCCAAGGCAGATGTCTATGCGTTTGGGGTTCTGCTGATAGAGCTCTTGACGGGCAAGACTCCTGCCCAGCATCCGTCCTCAGGACCCACAAAAATGGTGAAGTGGGTAAGGTCCATTCAGGATGTGGATGACCCCGATGAGGAGAACAGGTTGGCAATGCTATCTGAAGTGGCCATTGCTTGTAGGATGGCCTCCCCGGATCAGAGGCCGACAATGTGGCAAGTTTTGAAGATGTTGCAGGAAATCAAAGAGGCCGTGGTCATGGAGGATCATGAATTGGATCCCCTTGCAGGGTTGTCGTAGGCTTCCTAGAATTGTGGTTCCTCTCTTGGCTGTTGGATGTCTTTGGGTTGTGAATTGTAATTCGGTTTGGTAATTTGAGATCATTGTATGGTACAGCTGCTCTAACTCTGATTCTTGCTAACCTCGCTTCTGTTTTTAAAACTTGCAACGACAAACGACAATCAAGCGTAGTCTATTTTTCCTGTTATTTCAGCCGACAACCTCGGCTTTGATGTATATGGGGTCTTTAACGGTGGAATTTTGGGTTATCCATGTTTTCTACTTGTAGATCGAAGTTCTGTCGTGTCTTTTTACAAGCATGATCCATAGAACATAAGCTCACCTTTAATATAAATCTCTGATGGGTGAGCTCGGCTTATTGGTTTGACTGTTCCGTGAAGGATATC
The DNA here is from genome assembly GCA_001925005.1 of Drosera capensis. Classification (NCBI taxonomy): domain Eukaryota; kingdom Viridiplantae; phylum Streptophyta; class Magnoliopsida; order Caryophyllales; family Droseraceae; genus Drosera; species Drosera capensis. The sequence goes on from LIEC01011199.1 coordinate 48,937, forward strand.
ATGCTTATGGATTTAAAAGCACCTTTTGCTTCGCGAGCAAAGATCGTGCCGTTCTCCCTTGTATTTTGCTTTAAACGGGAACCATTCATGATGTGTAAGAAGAATCGAGTCTATTATAGACTGGACTGTGGAGATGGTTAATATCTTGGGCTGTTTTCAAGTGTCGGCTTTTGCTTGTGCTGAGGAGAACTGTTGGGTGCTCGAGGAGAACTTGCTGAAGTTCATTGGAGAGTGGGCTTCATCTATGAACTGGTCTAGCAATGTTATGCACTGGTCTGTCATGGACAGTGTTGTCACGGGCCACTGCATAGTCCGTCTAGGCCACCCCGCCTTAGCCTTAGCCTTAGGGGGTCCAACTGCCTAGGCCGTCAAAGTATTACATCTTTATTCGAATCATAAAAATCATATTAATAAGAAAGTGAAACCCTATCTATCATTGGCTATTTACCAATTCCACGTACACTGTCTTCGACATTTATTTTTAATTTTTTTTAAAAGAAGAAATTATTTCTTTATCTTTTTGTTAATTCATTTGTGTCAAGTTTTTTTTAGACAAAAATAAAAATAAAAATTGAAATCCCAATTAGAAGCAAAATTTGTATAGTTTAATGCAATATTTTATTATTTATATGTTGTGCATGTGTCACATATGTTTTTTTTTTTCGTTTATCATTTAATCTAGCATTGATATTCGATCTATGATTTTTGTTTTATATATAAATTTTGTTATATTTTCTTGTTTTCACATATTATGGTAATAAAATCTTTATTTTGTATATGGATTTATCTTTAGTTTATCATCTTTACAATATTAATATATGAATAATTAAATGAAAATCATTAGTTAGATGCAAATTATGTTTTCTCTCTCAAGCCAGCGTCTAATCGTCTAGGCCACCCACCTAGGCCTTAGGGGGTCCAACCGCCTGGCTTCGCCTAGGCCTTGGTCATGGAATAGTTATTCATGTGCTGTTCTGAAAATAACTGACATATGTTGCTCTTGGCCACTACTTAATCGATTTAGACATAGATTTGTATATGAAATAGGGAGTTCAGTACTTCCAGTAAAATCCTATGATGGCATAACATCCACACTTATCTCGTAATCACTCAGGCTGTTGTGTGCCTATTTGATGTTCTGTGATCTATCTTGTGTTCTATGTACATTCACGCCCTTCTGAGGTTGACAAAATGAGAGAAGAGCAGGAAAAGAAATCGTTAATTTTTATTTTAGGCGTTATCTATTGCTGATGCTTCTGATATGCTTATGCAGACTGATTGGGAAGGCGGCAACTATCCTCTTACTCTCCTGTTTAGTGAGGACTATCCTAGCAAACCACCTAAGTGCAAGTTCCCTCAAGGTTTCTTCCACCCAAATGTTTATCCTTCTGGTACCGTGTGTCTGTCTATCCTCAATGAGGACATCTTTCCTGCCGTTAGGCTGTAAGTTTAGATCTATATATGATGTGTTTGAGGCAATTGATTTGTGAGAAAAACCTTCTCAATTTTCTGTATTTATGTTTTATTGCTCTTGCCGAGGTACATAATCAAAGTTGCAAACTACGCTATTTATAGGTGAATGTTTCACCTATTACAAACATATAAATGTGTTTGTATCAAATAGAAAACGCGTTTTGTGTTGGCCGGTGGGAATGAACTGTGGCCGGCCAAGAGTGAAAACGTTTTCCTTGTACATTTTCCTTTTGTCAAGATTATGACTAACACAGGCTAGTTAGCCTCAAACATAGTCATCACGATATTCGATCCTTTTCTTAGGGATGGAGACCGAATCCTGGTGGGCATACAGGACTTGCTCGACTCCCCTAATGCTGCTGATCCACCTCAAGCTGATGGTTATCAACTCTTTATCCAGGTACTTATCAATTGTTGCATGTTTCAAATGAATTATCTGAAAATTTTCTGTTGGAATCATGCTGACCAAGGAGTTGGACCACCACCTAGCCTGGGTAAAATTCATGGAATTTGTAGCATATGTGATAGTTCATCCTTGTTGAGTTGTTTCATAATCCTTATCAGAAGCAATAGGAACATATGATGAATACTGTCAATCACATCTGAGTTATTTACGTGACTTATTTTCCGTGACTTATTTCCAGAAGCAGTTGCAATGTTGCTTATAGTCATGCCAGTCCCGCATGTCCTATTAATGCGTCCTGTGTGTGTGCTTGGGGAATTCATAATCCATCCTACATCCCTCCCTTCTCCCTCGGCAGTTTTTTTTATACATATCCTCAGTATATATTGCCACAATCCTCAGTATATATTGCCACAGTATTATTCTTTTTATATTTCAGTTTTTTCACTCCGTCACTCGACAGATTGCCTATATCGTTTTATTATTATTATTTTTTTCAAGTTATTCATATACAAAAATTTTCATATCCATCTTTATTGTTAATATTTTTTCCACACTATTTGTGATATATAAGCCTTCAAATGATTCTTATCATAAATAAAAATAAATAAATTGTTATTAAAAAAAAGCTTTTTAAATTTTTTTAATTGAAATTAATATTTTATAAGTCTGAAAATTTATTTTAAATTATGATGATTCTTTTTTATAGTTGTAACTAATTTAAAATAATAAAAAATATGATATAAAAAATATGTTTTTCATTCCCTTGAAATAGGGATAGAGAACATGATGATGATAAGAATAGAGATATGTAAACTGCTGTGTGAATCTTTTTCACAAAAATCCCTATATTTATGAAAATTTCTTGTTTATTGATTGATTATCAAAATTCAATTTGATTTTTATTAATAATGGTTTATTTTTCTCTATCAATCAAACTTCAAGAAAAATATACGATGATATATATCCTGATGTGTAGTTAATACTCCCTATATGTGTTACCACTTTAACCATCGGGTAAAATAAGTCATGGCATTCACGGAACATACACGGTAGAAGAAAGGTTTAGAAGACATAGCCAACTGAGAGCCTCATTTCAAACCACATATCCCTAGCTAAACTAAACAAAAAACTTGAGATTAAAACGAAAAACACGGATCAAGGAACAGCTAAAAGCAACAACATTAAGCAACATGAACCCTAGGGAGCTTGCTATTTGGATAGCAGGTGGCTTAGGGGTAGGGAAAACCACCATTGCCGAGTCCCGCACTGCCGCCGCCGAGAGGTCCACTTCCACCATCGCCTAGAGGCCCAAGGCCACCAGGCCAGCTCCCGAGCCCGCCTAGACCTCCAACACCACCAAGGCCTCCTACTCCACCAAAACCAACACCATTGGGACCAACCCCACCGAACCCACCTACACCGGACCCGGCACCAACACCAGCACCACCACCAACTCCACCCAATGGCCCCGTGATCCCGCCCGCTCCCCCTATTCCTCCAAAGCTTCCTACCCCACCATACGTGAGGAAGTTCTTCTGGTCTCCTAGAGAAGACGACGACTCATGGGAGGATGATGCTTTCTTTGTTGTATCCCCCACCTCATTGCTACTGCTGCTCTCCCTCAAAACTCTAGCCGAGTTCGATTCAAGCACCAGTGCAAGGTAAATAAGCACCAGTAACAAAGCCAAAGAGCACTTTGCCATCTTTTTTTGCTCTCACTCGCTGTGTTTTCTTTCCCTCTCGTTTTTGTGTTTCAAAATAAGAGAAGCTGCGAAGTTGAATGTCTAAGGTTGAGTACGAATGACATGACTTTATAGGGGATGAGTTCAGTTCGATGAATATTGGGTAGGTAAGGGATGGTTGAAGGATAATGAATGTCAATGGTAAATGAAGAGAGGTTGTGTGGGAATCCGAGAGACTAGCTAGTATATCTCTCTGCATGGATGGGCATGCATTGATTCATTTGAGATAGGTTGAGGTTGGTTTAGGGAAAAGAACAATGGATTCTGACATTGATGGTTGGAATTTATTTCTCCTTATATGCTTTTTCATTTACTCTTATTCACGACCAAGTCTAACCCAATATACTGTAAAATCAAAGCCTAGCAATACGGGCATACATGGATATTCACGCCTGACTGCATCTCTTTACGGTGATGGGGTGATCCTAGTGAACTTTACTCTATGATCTTAATATCATCAACCATGATTCTTGTGATTCTACCTGTATTTCACTTGTGATTGCAGGATTATTGCAGTGAAAACGGTGCGTATATTTTTTAGTGATACATTAAAAAAATACATTCAAAGAGTTCCTATATTACTTATCATGAAAATATAAAAACATATCGTAAAAGATTTTATATATGAGCAATGCATATGCATAGCCAGAACCCAGATTGCACGCAAAATAGAAAAATTGTGAATACTTTCTGCCCAAGCTGCATATGAATATTATACACCCTGGCTCCGCTCCAGCGAATTGGATTCATGGCCGTGTTATTGCTCTTATGTTGAAGTTGTCGAGATTTCATGAATGACAAACGAGGTAACGAATGACAGTGAGATGAAGAATAAAGGTCGAATGAAAAATAAACAGTTGATATAGGTATCCACATCATATTTTATGTCAGAGATCAATTGAATTCCGTAGCCATGTTATTGTATTCGTACAATTGTCCACACATTAATTAAATTGAATTCCATAGCCATATTATTGTATGCGTACAGTTGCACACAAATTAATTAATCAAATCTTCTTTCATACAACGTTGGAAGCAATTTTCCTTCGGTCGATGAAACAACACCGAATATACACACCTATTCTCCTCTCGGTTCTCTTATCCAAACATGACCCTATTCTCATGATCTTCAATCTAGCAGACCAAATGCTTCCACTGCACAAACCACCAGTTTCCACCACCACCCTCTTCCTTCCCACACAAACCCCAAAACCCATTTCCCATTTTCCCCTCAAACCCCCAATCTCCCCTGAATTTCACATCAAATGCAACTCTACCCACAATTCCTACCCCTCAGATATCGACATGGTCAAGACCAAATCAGGCTTCTATGCGCCCAAACAAAACAAGGTGGTAATCTTATGGGACCTTGATAACAAGCCGCCTCGCGGGACACCCTACGAGGCGGCGATCGCACTGAAACGAGTGGCAGGGGTGTTTGGGGAAGTTGTTGATGTTTCAGCGTTTGCGAATCGACATGCTTTCGTTCATGTACCCGATTGGGTCGTTGATCAGGGCCGCAAGAGGCGACATCTCGATGTTCTTGAAGGAAAAGGTATGGTGATTCCGTCTCAGCCGTATGTTTGTGGTGTCTGTGGTAGGAAATGCAAGACGAATTCAGAGCTGAAGAAGCATTTCAAGCAGTTACACGAGAGGGAGAGGCAGAAGAAGTTGAATAGGATGTATCAGTTGAAGGGGAAGAAGAGGGATAAGTATAGGGAGAGGTTTGTAGACAGGAATGTGAGGTATGAGGAGGCGGCGAGGAAGTTGGTGACACCTATGGTGGGGTATGGATTGGAGAAGGAGCTGAGGCGTGCCGGGGTGTTTGTCAAGACGGTGGAGGATAAACCGCAGGCTGCGGATTGGGCCTTGAAGAGGCAGATGATACATTCCATGAGTAGAGGGATTGATTGGTTGGTCTTGGTGTCGGATGATTCTGATTTCAAGGCAATGTTGAGGAAGGTGAGGAAGGCGAATTTGGGGACTGTTGTGGTTGGTGATTGGGATAGGTCGTTGGGTAGGGATGCGGATTTTTGGGTGTCGTGGATTGAAGTGGAGAATGGTGCGGTGAGTGAGAAGGATTTTGTGGCAGAGAGACAGAGAAGTATTGATTGGGATGAAGGGGCTTATAGGAATGATGTCGATGAGATGTTCTCGGGTTCGGAAGGGAATGATTTGGATACTATTGTTGATGATCTTCTCACTATGAGCTCGAGGGTTCAATCTGATCGTTCTTTTGATGGTTACGATGATTATTTACTCAGCAGTGATAATGAATTAGAGGAAGAAGAAGATGATGTTTATATTTGATGCATAAGTTTGTCAGTTAGAAAGGACTGAGTGCTTTCTTCAGAAAGATAGCTCCGGCTCTGCAGTGTATAATTTCTCAAAGGAAGATGTTCGGGAAGTAGCATCTGCTGTTGAGCCAATTTTTTGAGCCAAAATCAGCATTCTTTAACATCGAGATTGGTTAGATCTGGCCGCCCCCGCCCTCATTCGACACACTCCACGCAGTTCCATCCGCCGCCGTGGGGATAGATGAATGGATTAGGGGGGATCACTGCCGGCGCATGGCATTGTCTTCTCTATACTGTATACCTTTATACTATGATAATCAAGATGTTGACATATGTTGTGCTGTTTGGATTTCTGCTTTAGGATTTTCTCCTCCTCGGCCACCACAACGGATGTGTTTCTTTCCTGAAATAGAAAGGGTATCATTTCCTCTGGACTATAGAAGCCTGTCGTCGGATGACTCGGACGAGATGTAATCGATCGAATAATTTTGTGATAATATAACCATCAAGGTATTAGACATGTGAACGTCTTTTAAAGATCTAATGCTTAGATAAGTACTAACAAAGGCTATGCTGATTGGTTTTTTTGTTATCCATTTAGTTTTGTCCAATGTTCCTCATCTTTTCTATCCTGTGCTAGTTCTGTTTTTCAACACAAGCAACAGTTCCTGTAATGATTGAACATAATCAACAGTTCTTGTAATCAAAGAACCTAATCAATAGTCAAACTAAGTTGTGTATCTTTAGTTTGCTTGTTGTGCTGAACCTTCCTTGTGCTGGAGGATATGCGCGAAATGGAACACCATGAGCAACGGCTGAAAATGGAGTGATGGTTGAGATCGTCAAAATGCAACTGGCTAACTGAATGAACTGTTTAGTTATCGTCAGACCATTATCAGTAGAAATACAGTGAGGTCTGAAACTCAGATACTAGAATCAGGCAAACCTACAGAAAAAGGACCCAAGTTCAGAGTTTATGAACATTGATGTATGCTCAGGCAACCAGGATGGAATTACTTCAAATAAGATAATTTTCAAAAAAAGAAAAAGAAAAGACTCCTGTAACTGGTAGATAAATTTCAAGGAATAATAATCAAAGGACTCATTGCTTATAAAATTTCAAAAAAGATAAATATGAGGAAATTCTGTCAATCATACTCATCAGTGAAGTAAAATCACTAGATTAGTTTTCATAAGCATTGTTATCAAGATTCACAGGCAGATGCACACGTAGCACATTACACCCACCGCACCAGAAGACCCTCGATAATTTTTTGATAGTACAAGTATGATTCCTGAGCCACAATCTTCAAAAAGAATGCAATTCTTGACATGATTTCACATAATGGCATTGTATTCTTCGTAATTGAATCCTTGCCTAAATGTTTGGCAACAATGCAACTGGTGCCATTGACTTCAATCTTAAATTTTTCTCTGAAAGTGCAGTAACAAACGTTTCATAAAATATATCTAATCCAAAAAATAAAATAAAATAATACAATACTCTAGCCCCTCACGAGGGTTAATCCAACATATTGTAACAAAGAATGCAGCATGTAACGATCCACCGCCCATTCTTCACATAGCAGTATATTGAACAAGATCCGTCACACTGGATAACTTTGTCATATGGTCAAGATCTGATTCAATCAAACTCCAAAAAATACCATAAGTTGCTTCTAAGTTCCATCCTTTATTCACTTCCAAAATATGAAAACTCGCATTTTGAAGATTTATGTGCAAATATAGAATAGAAGAGCCAAGCCACACGAGATGTAAATCTGAGATTTGCTATGTTATAAATAGATGACATTGAATTGGTAGAATTCAGAAGGTAGAGATGGAGAAACCAATGCACTCTCTGCTCCATCTGTTTGCCCTATTTTACTCCCTCCTCATATGCCTGTCCACATCCACCGCCAAGCTTTGCGATTCGATTCAAAGGATAAAAAGGTCCTCCTCGGAATACAGGAAGCCATGGGCAACCCAGCCTCTTTGGCATCCTCTTGGAACCTGGCTACAGATTGCTGCCAGGTTGGGCTATAACCTGTGACTCCAACTGCCGTGTTATCTCCTTCTTCGCCTTTAAAAGTGATACCCTCCTCCATCGGCAAGCTAAAGTACCTTCAATCCTTCCAATTCATAAGATCCCCAAATCTCCATGGCCCCTTCCCTCACACACTCACGAAACTAAAACTTCTAAGAAACTTGCGAGTAAGCTACACCAATCTCAATGGGTCCATTCCTTCATTCCTTGGCAAAACAACCTTAAACTCCCTCAATCTTTTATACAACCACCTAACTGGGCCTATTCCATCTACTCTAGGCAACCTTCATAACCTCTATGATTTGGATTTGTCAGTCAACAGGCTTACTGGTAGCATTCCTGCAACATTCAATTCTTCAAACTTGCCAAATCCTTTCGGTCTACATTTGGCTCTCAACAATTTATCAGGGCCGATTCCCCAATCAGTAGGAACTGTGAACCTAACATTCATCGAGTTGGCAGTAAACAATTTTACACGGGATGCAACACTCCTATTTGGCAAGGAGAAAACAGGATTGACGTTCGTCAGCTTGAGGGACAATTCATTCTTGTTCGACTTCTCTAAGGTAGTTATCCCTAACAACTTGGTTGACTTGGATATCAGCAATAACCAGATCTTTGGGAGCCTCCCTCAAAGCATCATTCTTCCACCATTTGATGAGTTCAACGTCAGCTATAATAAGTTGTGCGGACGGATCCCTACCAGCGGGTTCCTCCAGGAATTTGATGCATCCGCATTCATGGACAACCGGTGCTTGTGTGGTAACCCTTTGCCACCATGCACATAGGTGGATCGGAGAAGTTAAAAGAATAAGGTCACCTAAGACATGCCATTGCATTTGGAAAAAGAATAATAGGGGATAGACCGTTACTCCCCATGTATAATCAAAACAGGACACTAGTCTTGGGTTGGCTTTCATCTTTGTTGACGCTCTAGCAACAAAGTACCAAAGGAAATACACTGTATCTAGGTTGCATATAGAGAAGTTGCAGGAATTGTAACTCAACAGGTTTCTTTCAAATCCAATAAAAATGAGATGTAAGGTGCTTGTATCACCAAACAATCATCTTTGTTTGAAAGAATGGAAAGTACTACAATCAATATTCACTAAGATATCTAAACCAAAGGTTCTGCACTAAGTTCATATGCGAACTGACAACCGAAAACCATCATCATAATTAACAACGAGGGGCAACCAGAGGGTACTTAAGGTATAGCTATAGCAAGCTAGCAGAGAAAAATACTGAAATTGGGAAATAATTTGAGCATTACCATGATCAACACGCACGCCGTGGAGGCCCGAGATCCAATCATAAGAGACATACCCTTCTGTTCCATGCTCGATGATTTACGTCAACTTCCCACAATTAGCACTTGGAGGTGATACAAACCCTGCAAATATACCAGATAATCCAGATATGAGATCCCATATGAGTTAGAGGCGCAATGTTCTTCTATGTACACGAAAGAATCCCATATCGAGCACCCGATCCGCTCCTTTGGCCATTGTTTCACTCAAGATCAAATCACACAGATCAACATCATCACAAATACCATTAACAGTAAGCATCAGAGTTGATAAAGTGCGAAATTAAAGACAAGGCAATACCATCATGACTCACAATGTGCTTTGAAACCTTGAAAATTTCGAAGAAAACACCAACATGATCTCCACTTCCCACGAGAGAGTATCAAAGACCCATGTATTTTCTTGAATGCCTCTCTCGATTCTTCCAACGATATATCATTCCATTGAACAATTGCGATTCAAGATTAGGGTTTCTGGGTACGGGTTTGTGGGATTGCTAGTGGTTGAGTGGCGATGAAATTGAGGGTTATGGTATAGACGTGCCACGTGTGTGGAATTAATGAGTTACATCAGGGCCTGTTATTAGATGTAAACGAGGGAGAGAGCGAGGAAGAAAGGAATTATGGAGATATTATAATTATTTTTAATAAATATGAATTTTGTAATTTTTTAATTGAAAAAATAGAATAGATTGAGAGAGATAATTGGAGTGATTTTTTTAATGAAAAAGAGTTCCGTTTAAGTGTACGGATTTAGAGAGGTTCTAAGAGATTTTTTTTATTAAAATAATATAATTATCATAAATAAAAACAAGATATAATATTTATTAAAAATAATTTTTATAAATATAATAAAATTAAAATGATTTATTTTTTTTTTCAATTCACAAAAATAGTGTCCGTGTTGATGTCATATCCCTTCCCCTCGTCTCTCCTTCCCTTCCTTTTCATCCTAACAAAATTCACACAGATCCTTAAAGACGACGAATATTGAATCAAACACATATTCTCTACAACATAAATATGTTATTCAATAAATTATCTAAAATTATAAAAATTTAGAAATAATTTTAAAAATCTACACACAAAAAAATAATTCTAAAAAATTACAACTTTAAAATCTCAATTTTCCACCAAGGTTCTGTTTCGAATAAAAACATTATATTTTTCTCATGTCTTTTGTTTTTTTCAAAACGGAACATCTGTGTGAATTTTTAACAAAACAGATATTTTGTTTCGAAAATAAAACAACTATAAAATTATATGTTTTTAAAATTATTTATATTTATATATGATTCTAGAATATGTTTTAAATTTTTATAATTTTGGATAAATTTCCCCATGTTATTCTCCTCTATTTTTTTAGATGGTTATGTCGGTCAACAACCACTCACATGTCTCTCAACGATAACCTCGATCGTTCGGTACTGCAGAGTGGACATGATCCGGGTTGCAATCGCCAACTGTGCTTCATCTTTATCAGCATTCATTCCCACAGTCCCACTTGAGAAAAGAAACGCGGACTTCACATCTTCTTTGCATATTGTCAACACTCCCCAGAACCGAATCTACAGACAATCTGTGCTCTTTGAACCTTTTTTGCTCAAACCTGTCTTCCCACTTCACAAACAAAAGGGCCTTTAAAAGACCAACAAAAAAGCAGTAAACCCTTATCATGAGAGCAAGTGATTAGACAGCCTAACCGCGCACGCCCTCTATTCATCCACACGCTCATTTTCACCCCTTTTGCTTTTCACTTCAGTCGTCTGAACTTTTAACTTAATTAGATGATATGGAAGATTGATGAGGCTGAAGTCGCGTCAGCGAGCAATCCGACAACCCTCTTGGTCACTAGATTCAGCTTTGCTTGGTCCTCGCCAAGCACGAATTGGTTATATATATGACTATCAGGTTATATACAGAACTTGGTTGATTAAATAGAGAAGACGAGTCACTATTTAAATAAAGTATCCCATGACATAGACTATCCGTATTGATCGACAACGCCATTCACAATCACTTTGTGATTATCAATCATGATCGATTTTTCTAGTACTGTGTTGATAGTCATGATTCAAATACTCCACGATGGGCAGAGCCATTAAACTTGCAGGTCGATTCTGTTAATTTGTTTCAAATCAGATTGTATTTCTTTTCCCTCTCTTTTTGAAATCCTATACTAATCATGAGTCAACTTCACCTCATCATTTGGTCTTGGCTCAACGAAGCACTCGCCCCTCAATTTAGTCTTTTCCCACTTTCACTCACCACCACAACACCAACTTTAATCATCCACTTTTTCCATCATCTACAATTATATATAATCAGCTCTTCCTGTCATGGACCAGCTTCACACACATGTCTTGGCCAATTGGACCTTTCACCATGAAGATCCATGATGATGGTCTCATCTCACGTGCATTTTGTGATCATCAGCAATATGACCATGATCATCGGCATCAGCTTAGTTTCCTAGCGCTTGGGTGCAAGAGCCTTCGCCCCCTCGCTCCCAACCTTCCTGTCGCCTATAAAGAATCTCCTTTTGATCTCAAGTGTTTCATTCATCCCAAGACCACTCCTAGAAATCTTCTCCTCCAGCAGAAAGATGAGGTCTAAGTTCCCAAATTTCATTTGTTGCTCGCAATCTTTTTCATAGCATTCATCCTTTTAAGCTCCAGATCATGGACTAGTCTGCAAACTCTATATATGCAGATAAATATGTGTTGTGAAACAGCAACCAAGTAGGTTTCGTTCAAGTTATATGTTTTAACCATGAAAGATAACAACTCAGTAAACTCAGTGTTATCATCAGATCAAGCTAAGCTATCATTTACATGGTTGATTTTGTATAGATTGGATTGCAGGTAGGAATCAGCAGCCAGCAACCTGGCGGGACGAGGTGGAACCCGACCCATGAGCAGATAGACATACTTGAGATGTTATACAAAGGAGGAATGCGCACTCCCAGCGCAGAACAAATAGAACAGATCACAACTCAGCTCGGGAAATACAGCAAGATTGAAGGCAAAAATGTGTTTTATTGGTTCCAGAATCATAAGGCTCGCGAGAGGCAGAGATACAAGCGAACCTTACTTGCTCCGAGCAGCAGCTCGCTGGCTGCTCAACATCATCACACTTCTTTCACCTTAAGCTTAGACATAGAGGTACATCACTAAAACTTTTGAGGCATAATATCATCTTTCAACTGTTGTGATTCCGGTCAATATTCAAATCCTTATCAATACAACAAAGTTAATCCGTCAATTGGATTTTCAATAGATTTACATAAATATATAATGTGCATCTGAAAATAAATACCGACAATTGGCGTGATAATTTACAATACATTATGAACTTTATACAAATATATGTGTGACAGGGGGATGCAAAAATAGAGGGGTGTCGTACAATGTTCAAGAGAAAAGGCAGGAGTTGGACAATGATTGACCAAGACTTGAACAGACGAAGCCCGATAATAGGGGAACGTACAAAGTCGGAGGGAGAAGATGATTATAAAACTCTGGAGCTCTTCCCATTACACCCTGAAGGCAGATAAAAGAAAATGATCCCAATTTGCCTCCAGTTTTCATTTTCTATTTACTTGAAACTTTCAAGGGTTTATTGTTCGATATCTGTATTAGCTCTCATGTAAATGAGGTATCAAAGTTTTATATCCATTATTGTTAGGGGTTCCTCTGTTTCACTATTTTATGGTATCGTTCTATCCCCACGAAACTATCTTTTTCCGTTTTGAATCAAAAGTAAATTTTGATATAACTAACCTCTTGACTGTCTTTAAAGAAACATGACTAATTTTGTTTTATATGGGCACGAAATATAGAAAAGTATTATATTCACCTGAAGAAGGTGGAAGAAGTTGGCAAAGTTGTTTGAAAAGTATTGTACGATAATTTTTAGGGGAAATATTTAGATTATTATTGTTGTTATTTTTTTGAAAATAATAAATCATTTATTTAATTTTAAAAAAGATCTCATATATCTGTAATCTTTTATATAGTCATTATTTTCTAATGGGTTTTTTAATATAAATAAATTTATGTAATGGTATTTACCAATTTTATGTTCAAAATATCTTTCGTTCTCACTTGTGATTATTGTTGCTATCACTTGAAAAATCTCACGACCCAAATTCTAGGGCACCCTTCGCCGACCTATATATACACACACCCCTCACAGTCATCCCTCTCATCTCGTCGCAGATTCCTCTGCCCTCGAGAAAAAAAGAAGAAAAAATCAAAAAAAAAAAAAACCATTCGTCGTCGTCTCCGATCTCCGACGACTCTATCATCAAACCCTAACAAAAAAATCACTCAAATTCTCCTCAGTCTCTTCGTTGTATTTTATCCTTGTGTCGTTGGCTCAGACTCTGGTTCAGATTCCGATCGCGGCTCCGCCGTCGCTTTATATCGGGGAGCTTGACTTGAATGTTAACGAGGCGCAATTATTTGATCTGTTGAGCCAAATCGGACGTGTCTTGTCGGTTAGGGTTTGTAGGGATTTGACTAGCCGGAGGTCGCTCGGTTACGGCTATGTTAACTTCGCTGATCCCGTCGATGGTGAGTTTCGTTGGATTTGGTGTTTTGGATTGTGTTAACTTCTGTTGTGTTAAACGATGGTTTTTGTGTGTAACGTTGTGTGCTGGCTGTGTCGTTGGTCCATGATGTGAGTAATAATAACTTTTATACAGTCACTTACTTGAAAACTATTCTTGATATATGATACGAGTGAATCATGTGGATTCGATGGAATATTACTTGATGAGGGAGGGTGGAAGATTCCCAAGGGATTTGGAAAAAGTGATAGTGAAATTATGTGGCGTAAATGTCTTGGACCATGACGTCTTTGCTGACGGACTCATGGTCCACAATGTCTGGGTCGCATTATGGTGTTAACTGTATCATGACCTCTCTTTGAAGTTGAGAGGTGAGAAATTTTCATGACAATCGTTTTTTTTTCCCAGTCATTTTGGAACTTTTGTTTAGTCGATTTTGATAGTTATCAACAAAATCATGTGGGGTTGGTTCTGAATCTTTATAAAAAGAGATTGAGAGTTTCCTAAGGACAACGTAGAAGTGACCATGGAAGTACTTTTGGTTGTTTGGTGTTTTGGGAAATGGCTGGATCAGCCTTAGAATGGAACGGCTTGAATAAAGGTCTCCGTACAATTTTTATCTTATAGTTATTGCATGATTGCATTCTCTTTTCTGTTGTCACTGTATCATATGTCATGGTTATAGCAACTTGAATCTCCATTTTGGCCTCGCGTTAGAGCTCTTCCCAGTCACAAATGAATTGCGACACATTATTAAAAATGATTGTCCCGATAAATTATCGACATTTTCATAAAAAAAAACTTATAAACTCAAAATATTCCTATTTTATATCACATCATTATTTTTATCATCAAGTTTCTATCTTCACTCACTCACATGTTTATTTTCATACATTCAGAATAAAATGATAAAGATTCATAAAGTAACATATTTTTTAATTATCATGTTTAGTCAATATTTTGAATTTCGGACGGTAGGAGTACTTTGGTATTTAGCGGTGGACACATTGGACACGAAATGGTAGGCAAGATTACTTGGGTAGAGGTTGAGAAAGATGGGTTCCATTGTTTTATCTTTGGTGGTCCATCACTCTTCACTTTGTACCATTTAGCTTGACTAATAAAACTGTACATGGAAAATTTCAGAAACAGACGGGCATATCTTACCATGTCATTGATTCTTCCTTTCATATTTTTATAGAACAAAATTTTTAATGTTTGTGATTGTTCATTACTATTGGAAAATGATAATTTCTGTGAGTTTTCGTGTTATGATGTGTATCTGTTGGCTTTGTATCGCAGCGGCAAGGGCGTTGGACATGCTGAACTTCACCCCTGTAAATGGTAGAGCAATCAGAGTTGTGCATTCTCATTGGGACCCAAGCATCCGTAAGAGTGGTTCTGGAAATATATTTATAAAGGTGTGGTCTTATTTTTCAAAATCATCTATTTCCAAATTTATCTTGGGAGAAATCTTTTGGTACAATTTCGTGAATGCATGCAATTAAACATTGTGTTTCATCTGCTCTTGATAACCATTTTTGCTGAGTAGTCATAATGATATACTCGGTGTTTTTCCTTTGTTGAATGTGTGCAGAATTTGGACAAGTCGATTGATAACAAAGCATTACATGATACTTTTGCTTCCTTTGATAACATACTCTCCTGCAAGGTAGCTACTGATCCTAATGGCAAGTCGTAAGGCTATGGGTTTGTTCAATTTGAGAATGAAGAAGCTGCTCTAAAAGCTGTAGGAAAGCTAAATGGAATGCTGCTTAATGATAAACAAGTTTTCGTGGGACCTTTCGTACGAAGGCAAGAAAGAGAATGTGTGTACACAAACAAGTTCAATAATATTTATGTCAAGAATCTAGGTGATTCTACCACAGATGATGACCTCAAGAAAGTTTTTGGTGAATTTGGGATCATCACTAGTGCTGTGGTGACGAGGGATGGAGATGGAAAGTCCAAGTGTTTCGGATTTGTTAGTTATGAGAATGCAGATGATGCTGTCAGAGCTGTCAAAGGTTTAAATGGCAAAAAGTTCGATGACAAAGAATGGTACGTAGGACGTGCTCCAAAGATATCAAAAAGAGAGCTTGAACTCAAAGGTAAGTTCGAGCAAAGTTTGAAGGACGCAGTTGATAAGTATCAAGGAAACCATCTGTTCATCAAGAACCTGGATGATAGTATTGATGACAAAAACTCAAGGAATTGTTTTCGGAGTTTGGTACAGTTACTTCTTGCAAGGTTTGAACGTATGACTCTTTCTCTATTCTTCCCTCTTCACAATGTTCTGATCCTCTTGTATTTTACTAGGTCAATTATTTGTGATAGGTTTTGCGCAATCCAGGTGGGATCGGTAGGGGCTCTGGTATTGTAGGCTTTTCCACTCCTGACGAGGCATCTGAGAGCTGTAAATGATGTCTTCTGGTCCTCCTTTACAATCGGTTGTGATTTCCTTCTTCCTTCTTGGTTTCTGTTTGCTGGTCTGATCAATGGTGGTTGTATTGTTCAATCTGGTGGCAGATCACGGAAATGAATGGCAAAATGGCGGTCAACAAACCATTATATGTGGCATTTTTGCGGCAAAAAGAGGAGAGGAAAGCACGACTGCATGTACTAAACGCGTTTTAAGTTAAACATCATGGTTTGTTTGTTAAAGAAATGCCAACCATTTGTTAAGGTGCATATTTGTTTTCTGTCGAAGTATTTGTTGGCTTCAGATTATATTTCTGGAAAATCATTTTCATGAATTGATTGGCTTATTATAATTGGTTATATATGTTGAGTTGTTGTAACACCCCACCTTGGAGTGGTACGCGTTACCGTCACGACACAATTTCAAACTCGATATTGAATCAAAAACCTCTTACAATATGATAAACAATATTATAAAACAAATAGTAGAAACATCAAAAAATAAGGAAAGACCTCAATAATTATACTATGGCACTTAAAAGTGATAAGATTATATCAAAGAGATTTTAGGTACGATAAAGTTGTTACTTAAATAGTGTAGCGAAAGCATGTAAAATGGCATTCTTAGGACACTTGCTTGCTCATTTTCATAATCAACTCATATTGAAATAAAGAGACTTGATATTTAAAACATAAAACAAACATGTGTGCGAGTATTTATAACTTTGTATGTTTTGTTAAGAATTATCTTGATTTGGTGCACCTAGGGTCATCATAGACCCACCGACATACGTCATTGATTACTTGGTCGGGATTTTACTCTATTGGTTTACTTAACTCGTAAAACAACTTATCAAAATCTCTTGTTTAAACTTGACTTGGTAAATATATATGTTGATGCTTAAAAATATGTCATAGTGTAACATAAAACATGGTTTTTGCGGGCATAAAGTCTTGATTTTCATGAATTGTTTAGGACTGCTTGAATTTCTTAAGTCACATTTAAAAGCTAACCATACATATAGTTATCTTAATTACTTTTCTATTGTTCTTGTCGTAAGAGATTACGACGTCTTAATTTCGTTTGTCATCGATCCCGTCGTGCTTGCTTAACCCACGGCTCGGCCTTCTTGCTTTCTTTTCCTTAGAACTATT
The DNA here is from genome assembly GCA_001925005.1 of Drosera capensis. NCBI lineage: Eukaryota > Viridiplantae > Streptophyta > Magnoliopsida > Caryophyllales > Droseraceae > Drosera > Drosera capensis. The sequence continues at coordinate 66,360 of LIEC01011199.1, forward strand.
TTAAGTGTTTGTTACTTTTTTTCTCAACCCTAAACTTGCCCTATTTATAGAGATTTTGGTGACGCCTTCTCATAGGGGTCGACGACAATGGAACGACACGTGTGTTTAAGGCGTCACATTTTCGTTCACTCTTGACATGCAACAATCTTGTCATAGGCATCGATAAGGAGAGGACAACAAGTGTGCTTGAGGTGTTACACTCTCGTTCACGGAGACGTCGATAATGAGAGGATGATATGTGTGGATAAGGTTTTGTTTGCTTAGCCTAGTCATCTTTGGTCATGTGTCACTTGATATCGATATGTTTTCGACGAACATCGTTGTGCTAGGTTACCTTGATTTTTTACGCATGATATTTTTATAAGCATTTTGAGTTGCGTATGCTATTACCATAAAACGTTTTGATTATATGAATGTGAGATTCCATTTAAACGACTATCAATGACAAATATTTATAGAACGTTTGGTTGTTACATCCTTTCCCCTTAAAAAAGAAGTTTGGTCCTCAAAACTTAAGACATTGTTACTTTAAAAGAGTGTTGGATATCGAGTTTTATCTGATGCTCTGGTTTCCATGTCCCCTCTATCAATGTCAAATACTTAGAACGTTTGGTTGTTACAGTTGTACGATGATGTAAACACCCCTATTGTTTGCAGGCACAAAAGCTACTATTGCGCTTCCTGCTGCTTCTCGTATGCCAGTGTATCCACCTGGTGCACCTGGAATAGGACAGCAGATTTTTTATGGCCAAGCACCCCAGATTATACCTCCTCATGTAATCAGCTTCTTGTAACTTTCTTTGTTAACTGTCTTTGCTCCAACTTTCTTTCCCAGTTCAATGTTATTTAAGTTCACTTATTTGCTTTGATTGGGTTTCTTGTGGGTCAGTCTTTATTTTCATTGCCCTTCTCTTGAGTTGGTCTGTTTTTGTATTGCTCTTCTGTTTAACTTCCATTGTTGCCCTTCAGTTTTCGTTGTCAATGGATCATTCGTTAGACATAGTATGCTCGGGATCAATTGTTTTTCTTCTCACTTATGCTCGATGTGATGCTTGGTCTTTGTGTAGGCTGGATTTGGGTACCGGCCGCAGCTGGTACCACCAATGCGGAGTATCCTTGTACCCAATGATGCATCATGGTCAACAAGGCCAGCGTCCCATGGGAAGGAGAGGCGCAGGGCCAGCTCAACAGGGACAGCAACCATTGCCTGTAATGCAACAGGTTTGCCGCCTTTGCTATTATTGATGCGTAGTTGGCTGTTTGTCCCTCTGCTCTAACAAGTTATAATTTTACGACCCCGATGCTACCTAGGGGCAGCGGGGACCTGCATCGTCATCCCCCTGGGCACAACACTCCTGGTGCCCCAATGGCAGGTGTTGCTGGTGGTGTAGTTCCTGTGCCATTTGATATGAGTGGTGTTGTTCAGCCTGTGCCTATAGGCACTTGTGCTCTTCCAAATGCTTCTCCAGAGCAGCAGAGGATGGTGAGTTGGATGTCAATATATTCTCTTTTTCACATATTTTATTCTCTGCTTCGCTATCGTCAACCAGGCTATTGTCATTTTCTGATTCTTTCTTCCACACTTGAAATTACAGATGTTGGGCGGAAATTTGTACCCGCTGGTGGACTAGATTGAGCACGAGAATCCGGCGAAGGTGACAGGCGGCATGCTTCTTGAGATAGACCACACTGAAGTGTTGCATCTCCTGGAGTCACCTGATGCTTTGGAGGCCAAAGTTGTAGAGGCAATGAAGGTGCTTAAGAATGCAGCTCAGCAGCAGGACAATAGCCAGGCTCATCAGCTGGCCGCACTGTCTCTAAATTGACAACCTTGTCTCCTAGGGACAGGATCGTGTTGGTGATCGTGAATACATGTGGTGGTAGCTTCATGGTAGGGTAGATGTTAGAGCTTTAACTTACGTGTTTTGAACCAAATGTTATCCTTTTAGAGCTGTCTATGTTCGGTTATTTACCTCAGCTCTTTTTAGCAGTTCGACTTTTCGCTTTTGTCGTAGCCAAACTTATTCTCGTGTGATATGGTATCGTTACATTGTTTTCTTCAATCTGACTTGTTTCGGTTTGGAAATGAGCTAGGTGATGTGATATCAATGTATCATCTAAGATGATTGCTTTGAAATATCTTTCCCTGTTTTCAGGCACCAGCAACCTGTTACCCATTAGTAAATGGGTCATTTTCATGTACTCGTTGTACAATCACCTAACATGTTGCGACAACAAGATGTTAATCTAACTCCATCAGATTGCGAGGTCAACTCTAGGCGCAGCCAGTCCGCACAAATCCTGGTTTCACACTTGTGATATCACACACGATCTTGCCGGAGTGGAAGATATTGAGCGGTCGATCAAATTATATCAACCTTCTCATTACAAAATAAACTTGTCAAACCCAATTGCATTTTCCGGGAAGCTCATGCTTAACGCGTGTAAAATAGTTGTCAGTGCTCATGATTAAAATCGATTTCAGTGCTCAAAACTAATATGTTTGCACAATCTAACTTTGGTGAGTTTGTACCAAGAAACAAAGTGACCATAAAGTGTCAACAACTATAACTTGCATCGTGTAAATTAGGCAGAGGCATCTTGCTGCTTTGTGTTTCTTTGTGGGCTACGAATTCAATTGAAAATTTGAAATAGACAGATTAGTGGGGAGGTGAAATCACAACGAAATGAGTAGGGAAAAGAGTGAGGGGGCTGGTTTTGGTTGAGAAAATATGAAATGAGGACCAAAGACTCTCTCACAAATCCAATCAAAGAATCCGAAAAGGACAACGATTTAGATTTCTACTACCCCATGTAGTCATGTACTTAGTCTATCTACTTCATAGACTGCTACATTGAAATGAGCCAACTTCTTTCTACCATAATTTCTTATACCAAAACCATACGCCAAAACAGGATGATAATTGTATAATGATGTCCAATTGCCGCTAGTACTAGTATTGCCTACAGAAAGAAAAGCAAAACCTTTGAACTCAACTCATCTTTGTGAACTACTCTATTCTGATTCGAGTTCTTTCGTTCTAAACCTCGGTAAACAGCTTCCGATGTTCATGACAAGGGGATAATGCTATGTATAATTCATCCATGACTAAAATATCTGGATCGTTCGTATTATTATCATTGGTCATGCTATTGCTTGAGCTTGCGCTTGGCAATAACAACACCTCTCAACCACTGGTCAATAATCTCCAAGGAACATATTCCTCCACTAAATTTGCAAGATAACAAGATTATCCAATAAACTAGTCCAATAATTTGTGATTTAATTATCACTAATTGTTCAGCCTTGAATCAACCGATTCCTGAAATCCTGCTGTATGACCAGTAACTCAATCTTAACCAGCAATCATGATTTGAAGCTTGAAATCTCAACAACCAACCTAATCAGCTGAGCAGCTTCCTTCTATGATGAATAATCAGAGTCTTCACGTTTGTGCTCATTATATTTCTCAGTCAAAAAAATAGTACTAGAAATTTGTCAAAGCCACGGCTGGAATATTGCAACAACCTGTATCGCATGCCAGGGAGTTGGGCCACGTAGCTGAGCCATCTACAAGCGTGGCTCCTACTACATCATGCCTTTCCATGTGTATTGCATTCCATTTAATCTAATATTATGCATACAAATTGATGGCTATTTATATTGTTGAAAAGTTACTTCCGGTAAAAAATTCGATGTGACATAGTAATCTACATATATCATTATCACAATTGTCTTTCATCCGAATCGGGTTTGCCACCCAAAAAAGCGTCGCCGCCTCAATTGTAACGCGGATGAGTGATGTCTTTATTTAAATCTATAATTTGTTCTAATTATGGATTCAATGCTTAAAAGAAGATTATCACAATAACCTCTCGATCTGGATATGTTGTCATAGTAATCTACATATGGACACAATTTGTGTGATATGTCTGGTAGATCGCGACAAATGGGGAATACAATTTGAATAAGAGTGTTACTACCCGTTCTAAAATTACTGTATGACTTTGTTAAAATAATTGGTTTAAAATTGTTTATAATGTTTTCATAGTTGGAAAATATTGTGTGGTTAGAAATTAAAAAATATGAGAGAGAAAGATTACGTTTTTTAAAACTATAATTAAAAAAATATATTTAAATTTACTTATATAAGATGAATATTATAATTATATCAAAACGAAGGGAGTATAAATAAGCATAGATGGCTACAATAACAAGTATACAATGAATACTTGTGTGAGTGATGAGGATTTTAAAAATCGAAAGATGATGCATCACGTCAAACTGAAAATGAACTCTTATTTGAAACTTATTATATTCGATATAATTATTCAGATAATTTCACTATTTTATTCTGACATCAATAAATTTATATAAATAATCTATACAAAGTGTATTGAGTTGTGATATCATTCCAACAAAAAATACAAATAAATAATAAATTTATTACATAATTAAAAATATTATCATATTTAAAAATAATTAAACAAATATAAAATCATCTAAACTATTAGTAGTAATTTTTACAATATATTTCAAGTATTTCTTTTTAATCTAATGAAAAAAATACCTGTGGAATGAAATAGAATAAATATTAGAAAATGGAGGAGGTGGTGGGCTTGGGATCGGGATCCTGTGTCTCGCTAAATCAATAGCACACAGTGTTGTTTGGTTTGATTTTCTTATATTTTAAAAAATTTGAAAAGAATTTTAAAATTTTATTGGAAAAAATCAATCCAAACCAGTGGTCTTGGGCGTGAACCAAGGGAAAAAAAAACAGGAAAAGTGGGATGAAACAGCAAACAAGAGATACCAAAGCAATGGGTAACACACTGCTTCCCTTGCTTCGTTGCCTCATTTTGATGTGGTTTGACAAAGCCAAAAAAAAAAAAAACACTCCTTTCAATAATATAATATTAAAAATGAGATGTTTTATATAAATTATAATTTTTTTAAAAATGATATATTTTAATGATATAAATATTTAATTGTAATATTTTTTGAATGTTTCATCCAAATTATTTTTTTTATATTTAATAATTTTTTTATATAAAAAATATTTATATTTAATATCACATTAACTCATCTATCATTTTTTATATATATTTATAACGATAAAATTATTTTTATTAATATATATATATATTATTAAATTAAATTAAATTAAAAAAATTATAATTTAAATAAGATAGGGAACTTGCGAGGAGCGGGGGAGACACATACAGGGAGAAACGGGTGGAGTGGATTGTGGAAGAGGCACCACCACACACACCCCACTTGAGTCTTGACTTGGTTTGGTGCTTGCTCTGCTCACACAACGAGTTTTCAACTTCGATTGATGATTCTCTTTCGGTGCCACGACACCAACTAATCACATATTTTGAATAGTTTTATTCAACAATAATAGTTTTATTCAGCGATATAGATTTGATTAAATGTTTGGCAACGATGTTTGTGACTATGATAATGAGATTTTTTTTTTGGAGAATTTTAATTAATTGGATTAGGAAAATATATTGAAATCAATTATCAGTTCTATATTTTGGGAACTCTGAAATTAATCATTTTTCGTGGGGAGATGTAGTTCAGATTTCACAATCCGTTTTTTTTCTTCCAAAAATCTCACCGTTTTTCCTTTGGGAAAATTAAATTAAAATTAAATTAATCTGCCCTTGTAATGGTTTTTGTCTTTAATCTCCTAAGCCTCTTTGCATCTCCACAGGTTTTCCTCTTTTCAATTCATCTTTCTGTTTCTCATCTCTTCACCACCTCCAATCCTCTATTCTCCTCTTTCTCTGTCTCTCATCATCAGATTCTGTCATTTCTCCTTGTGAGAAAGGGGAAATCTTTGCCTTTGAGCGTGGAGATTTCATGTGATTTTTGTCACCAACAACAAAAAAGATTTGATTTTGTTTATTTTTTTCAGGCGTCTGAGGACAGATCTCATCTAGGTTTTCTCTGGTGAGTTTCATTCCATCTGTGTTTTTTCTCTTGCTCCTGTTCAGTTTGACCATTGATTTTGGGTTTAAGAGATTTTACAATTTTTTGGGTGAACTTTTGCTTTTAATTTTCTGGGTTTATTGTTTTTATCCTGAAAAAACTGTTGACTTGGTAGATTCCTGGTGCTCTCGTGTTGATGGCACAATTTCAATGTCAATCTCTTGTTTCTGATGCATGATTCATTTGAGTTTATGAGATTCTGGGATCCAGAATAGGTTGATTGAACCTGTTTGACATCTGGAAATTTTGCTTATTTGGGGATGAAAGTTGAAAAATTAGATCTTCCTCTTTCAATCTTGAAAGGGTCATCTTTTCTGTTTTGGTTTTCTGGATTTATGTGACAGGAGTAGTAAATTTCTGATGATTGATGCTCAAGGTTTCCTAGCTCATGTTAGTACACACATCTTCCAGTTTTCGTCTTACACTAGCTGATGCTTAGTTTTGCTGGTGAAGTGGGGAGCTTTTGCTGCCTGCTTTGAATTTTCAGGTAGTGCATGAGATGTGAAAGGAGTTTCTGTGTCGCGACTTGTGAATTGCTAGAATTTTGTTTGTGACGGTACAACATCTAATTTATGCTGATATTGTTGCATTTTGCTCGTCCTAGCCACCGCGTTGCGAAATAGTGTCGTCTTTCTAAGCCATAGAATGTGTGGCATCTGGACTCAGGAGTTTGTGATTCTCATTTCTCACCAGCAATCTGTTTGCTGGTTGTGACATTGATGGCTGTGGCTTGTACTGATTTTCAGGTCGTGTGCCATGATTTATGAAGTAGTAGAAATTGCTGCTCAAGTTTGACATCCAGTTGTGGTTCATCTTGTTTAGGCTTCCCTTGGTTGGCATTGCAGTTGTTCTTGTATGAGTGCACCTGTAGATTGCCTCTGTGATTTTGATGTATGCAAGTGGACTCACATTGTGCACATGTTATGCCTTAACAAGCATGTTCTTTTTTTTTTTTTTTTCTTTTTTCCTGTGGTTTCAGTTGTATCGAAGAAGCACCTTGGGGTTTTTGTGGCCGTGGCTTGGCCAGATCTGATCTGGGAATTGTTTTTATTTATTTGTAAAAGCATAAACAGTCCAAATGCAAGGGCACAGGAGTTCCATCGATTCCATCCCAGATTCGATAAATTTTGATAGTGGATCCAGTTCAACCGGTGTGGCTGTGGATCAGCAAATTTGCTGGGGTAATTTACGAGATCAGGCAGAAAGCAGGCTCATAGATTGTACAATCTCTGGCATTGGTGCTAGTACATTCATGGGTCCTGTTGCTCAAGAAGGGAAGAACTTGAACAGATGGCTTGTTGGCGAACCTAGCTCTAGCTCTGCTCCAGATGCAGATAATCATAATGCGCGACGTATGCAAAATGGTTGGCCATCATCGACGAATGCCGCTCCAAGGCTTGAGGTGCAGTGCTATCAACCTACTAGCAGCGTTTCAAGGAGCAACATAAATTTGAATCTAGATGGAAATCATCACCATGTAAGTGGACAATCATTCAAGCAATTTCACAGCACGGGATCATCTTCTCGCAATTACGATCTGAACATGGGGCCTCTAGGTCGGGTTGGTGGTGATCACATGGAGAGTTTTAACACTTCAGATTATGGTGATGTGGAGAATAAGTTGATGTTGTCTGGTAGTAATCCTTCTGATCCCTTCTCTTCTACTATTGTTAATGGTTTCCTAATGGAAGAAGGTGATTCTAGACCTGGTCTCTCTTTAGATAATCACCGGCTATCCTGCAAACGAAAGGCTGTTGAAGGTAATGTTGGGCAATCTTCTACTGGTGGAAGCAGTTTCTCCAGAGAAAACAATCTATGGCCTGATGTATCTCCCTTCTATGATGAGGGTAGCAGCATGAATGCATCAACTCCAGTAAGGAGCTCTCGTGGTTCAAGCCCTCCAGACTTTTTGAACCCAAGACTCGGGTTGGTTATGGGAGGACTAATACCTGAGAACCATGCCCCGAGTGTGGCTGGTGTTGCTGAAACATCTCAGCGGAACCACCGGATGCGGTTGCGGATAAATTCTTCAAGTCAGCAAGACTCTTTTTTAAGGAGTTCATACACCCCCATGGAAATTGGGTATTCTGGTGCCCCTCCTGTCCATCAGCAGTTGAGGCATTTGCCAGTTAATCCTCAGCTAGACCTGACAGCGCCAATGCCACCAAACAGTACAGCTGCTTCCAGTCAGTCTTCGCCATTGCGAATGTCTCAGCGACATATTCAAGCTCTTAGGTGGAATGCATCCGCCAGCTCATTGCCTGCCAGTTCCTCGGCAGCAGCTGTGCCGCGTGAGGCAGATGCTCTTTTGATTGATGATTTGGGCTCAAGATCAGCTTCAAGGAATATTTCCGAGCATCCAATTTTCAATCCTGCTTTAGAGGGTAGGAGTTCAAGTCACTACCCGAGGAATTGGCCTTTGAATGGGTCAAATGCATCTCTTACCAGACATGCTGCTTCTAGCTCTCGTAGCTCGCAGGGTTCTGATTCTCATAGCCCGGCTGGACCTAACTGGGTTCCTCGTCGTTCACAGTCTCCATATTCGCGGAGGCTCTCTGAGTATGTTTGTAGATCATTATTGCCTGCTGTTGGCACTGAAGCTGTCGCACAGGGTCACAATATTTTAGCACAACGCACTAGCTCTACTTCCTCTCAAGAACTACCTCCCTCTGGCTCTGGATCTCAGGGCCACAACCTTGCATATCCTCGGTCAGCTTTAAGGTTGGAGCGGCAAGGTGATGACGCTGGGGCAGCTCCCTATTCTCTTCGAGCATTAGCAGCTGGGGGCGAGGGAAGAAGCCGGCTTGTATCTGAGGTTCGTAGTGTGCCATTACTTTACCCAAATCCTCCTTTTTGGGTTAGTTGATTTGTTTTTAGTGAATTTCGTGCTTCATATTCCTGCCGTGATATTGATCGCATGAATTTGTATTTTGCCCCTTCCGCTTTGCTCGACATGTGATCTTTCAGTATCTTCTGATTTCTTGTCATATTCTCCAGTTAAGCTGTTTCCATTGGGCTGTTTAATGGGAATCTACCAGTAGGAACTAGCTTTACACGACTGGAAATCTGAAATTTGAGCTGACCAAGGGATATCGTTGTACTAATGGTCAGGGCTTGGACAAGACTGAAAGGATAATCACATAGGATGGTGGACGCGATTGGTTCAATTACTTGAGATGGGTACTGATTTAATATTAACTTAATGAAGCCGGATGAGATTGTCATATTGGAATATGAATAATACGAGTGTAGTTAAACTTGGTCTCTAGCAGCAAGGCACTGAGTTTGTTCACTTCCTTAGCAACTGTAGTATGCGTCACTTTTAGAGTTGTTGCCGCCTCTTGCACCCTGATGGTTAATTATATCATGGCAGATTCGGAATGTGTTGGATCTCATGCGTAGAGGGGAGCCATTGCGACTGGAGGTCAGTTTTCTTTTTGTTTCCTTTTTGAGTTAAAATTTGAATTTCCTCCTGTGCTTGCTTATGAACTCTCTTTTAAAGTAGGTGTTCTATGAACTTTCTTTTGCCTGGTAGTGTTTAATATATGCCTTTGGAAAATAGGTCAAGTTCCAATTTATGATTTCCTGCTAATACTGAGTTTGAAACTTCTGTTTTGCTTTTTTCCTATTTTCAATTCAATACTTCTGCGACTTGATTGTTTTCAAGGCATGCTATAGTAAAAGAATTGCATAAAAAATGTAGAAAGGGTCTAACTACCTTTGAGAACCGGATCAACCTCCTTGAAGGAACTGCTTTTCAGTTTTTGACCGAAGTGTGCAAAAAACCAGAAACCCTTGCTGTTTCTTTTTTTTTTTAAATTCTCTTTTTGCTTTAACAGACTTGTACTTGTGAATAGCGCTCTTGGATATGTGTGTTATTTTTCTAAATGCTTATGTTATTGGCTAGGATGTGATGATCCTCGACCAGACCGTTCTCTTTGGCATGGCCGATATTCATGATCAACACAGGGACATGCGTCTGGATGTTGATAACATGTCTTATGAGGTAACACTTTAATTGATTATGACCACTTAATTGTTGATCGTTATCCTCTGTTTTTTATTTGATGGGACTACTTCTCTGGTAAAATACAGGAATTGTTAGCTCTAGAGGAACGGATTGGAAATGTTTCCACAGGACTGAATGAGGAAACAATTTTGAACCGTATGAAGCAGCATACATATTTTTCTTTGATGAAGGAAAAACAGATGGAGATTGAACCATGCAGCATTTGTCGGGTAATTGCTTTTCCTATTTTCTTGTGTTCCTTGATGGTATTGGTTTCACTTTTGCGTATTGTTGCGGCAGAGAGTGGTAGACTGGAGAATGCCTGGTTGAATGAGTGACCAGCTAAGCTACGTCAAGGCTTCCAGCATTGTTGCTATCCCAAAATGCAAGCTATTTGTTGAAGATCCCGGAGTCTCAACTCCGGCCTGGTTTTATTTATTGAGCATTGGGAGTGAAATCATGGACCTTGTTTTCTGATGGTTTCCCCTTGCTTATTTTGTGGGTTCAGGAAAACTACAATGACGGGGAGGAGCTGGGAACCCTGGACTGTGGACATGATTTCCACACCGGCTGCATCAAGCAATGGCTAGCACAGAAGAACCTATGCCCAATATGCAAGACAACCGGCCTATCAACATGAAAGAAGCAATTATCCCATTTATATTCGATTTTCCCGCTCGTCCGAATTGGACTAAATTGAGGACAATGGACATCATAAGAAGTCTGGGCTATCCTTTTTTTTTTTTTTGCTTCAGAGTCTCTCAGACTTCAGATATTGTTTCCCCAGCCTACTGTACTCAAGTATTTTTGGCATGTGGTGCGCATAGGTAACCCTGTGGAATCATCTTATGTTCGAACATTTTGGGTTCCAATTGAAGCGCTCTTTTCCTGAAGATGCAATAGCGTTAAAGACATCTCTTCTTTTTTATAACTGACTGGTTTCTTAGTGTATTTCTACTTGTCTAGCGATACGTAGTTGAGACTTGAGATGTCTTTGCCGTACTTGGCTAGACCATGGATTATGGGTCCTTGGGCGGTGAAAATGAAGCTTCAAATATTTTCTTACGAACCATGCCTTGAAAGTTATGATTTAGAGGATTGACCTTCTAGTTAGTTGATTAGGTTGAGACTGCGATTTATCCCGCCGATCCTATCTTGGAGACTTGGCTTTGTTATCTGAATGTGACTGTTCATTTACTATTGTCTGCTGCTTTTGTTGTAGCTTGAGGGTTATAGTAGGCTGGAAAAAATTGATTTCTCCGGGGGGGGGGGGGCCATTTTAATGTGGTTTATTTGTTGCTGAAACTGAATGGCATGGTGTGCACATGGTATGGTGGTTTGTTGTTAGACAATTATCACTCGACAGAAGTCTAGTGCCGTATTATATCGTGTACATAAGACGTGTAAGATTGGTTCCAGATGGATTAGACTTTTAGGCCGAGATATAAGTTTTGTTGAGTATTGATCATTTTGTTTTCTGTGATGGTTGTGTTGATCGTTGGATTGATGCTTGTGTTTGGTACCATGGTTAGCGATGACACAACGTGAAGGTGTGGTTCTGGTAATGCTGAGTATTTGCAGTTTAGCATGTAGATAACTTGTCGCTCTCTTCGACTTCTCCAGTCACATAGAAGTCATTGATATGCTTTTATGTAGGTCCTTCCTCGTGGTCCTTGATGAACTATGATCCAGGCAGCCGGGCTATGCAAAACGGACTACGACTTTTCGAAATGTCTGTGCTAGGTTATGAAAATTTTCAACTTCCCAATGCTAGCTAGAGGTTCATGATTCTGTTCATAGTTCTGCGAGATGGGTTCAATGCCGTCGTACATCTGGGCGTTTGCATGTCACGTGATGACTTAGATCAAAGTGTTTATCTGTTCTTACTCTGCTGCGAATCGATTGATCATATCAGTTTTTCAAAAAGACCTGATCACAGATTCGAAAAAGAAAATGTAACAAGCTCCCCCATATAGACGTGTTGACAACTAGCGTTACCTTCTCTAGTCTGAATTGAGATGCATATAAGAACACCCAAAAAACGATAGGTCTCAAAGTCAAATACACAATATCATGTCACATCCATGGTCCAACTCTGATCCTCAATGCCCAAATTCAACAACCACGACAAAAATGGCACATCCGTAAATACAACAAAACTCCAAGCCCAATCCCAAAACAAAACCATGATTAAGGCGGGAGATTTCTCCAAATTCGATTACAAATCAACCTCCTAATCACTTCCACTAACCCCCAAAACTCCTCTCAACAAAACCATATCAAAACAAAGAAGCAAACAAAAAACACAGAAACAAACTCATCACTTTTTCTCCACTGTTTTCATCACACATCATCCTAGAGAGAGAAAACCCACACCGCAATTTCTCTCTCTTCAATGGCGGATCTCAATCCTCCACCGCCGCCGCCATCGGCGTCAGGGACGTTGAACTTCACGCTGGAGTCCGACGAAATCTCGTCGCTGCTCCACACTCTCCTTCACAACTCCTCCTCTGCCGCCGCGGTCGGGGCCGCTCCGATGGTGTCGCCGCCGATGATGTTGTCGGATTCCGATCCGCGTCAATTCTACGGATCCGAGTCGTTTCATGGCTCGGAGGGGATGAATGTGACTGTGTCATCGTTTTATGGGAGTCAAGGGAGCAGCACGTTTCGGTATGAGAGTGTGTTTAGGGGGGCGATCGAGTCCGAGCCCGAGCGGATCGGGGAATTCGATTACGAGAGTGAGGTGATTCGAGGATTTTTTCGACTATTGATTGCGATTTCGACCATTTTATGTTTTCGAGCAACATTCATTTACTTTTCGACTATCATATATGTATGAATTTGTCTACATATCAGTACTGCTGAGCGAGTTTGTGGAGATAAACTATGACTTGTGTCGTGATATGGCCAACATGGTTTTAACTTACTTTTGTGCGACGTATGTCCCTGTAGAAATTAATTTTGTTGCGTTGAAGGGTTAAGGAAAACAATTTTGTGGCTAGTTTTAGTAAATTTTTCTTGTTTTTGAGGTTGGAAGGATCATGAAGCATCCGAGATACAGCCGAATCGGGCGCCAACCAAGAGCTCATCGAAGAGGACTAGAGCGGCTGAGGTTCATAATATGTCCGAAAAGGTGTGTCATGTGTGTCATCTTTGGAGTATCGTGATCTGTGGTTTTTGTTTTAAAGTGTTGGATCATGTGTTTATGTTTATGATTTGAGTGAGCAGAGAAGAAGACAGAGGATTAATGAGAAGATGAAAGCCTTGCAGAAGTTGATTCCGAATTCGAACAAGGTAGATGATTTCCTAGCTCTCGAATAGTGCTCTTTGGAAACTCGGGGGTAATGCTTTTGATGTCTGATTGGTGGCAGACTGATAAAGCTTCGATGCTGGATGAAGCGATTGAGTATTTGAAACAGCTTCAGCTTCAAGTCCAGGTGATCGTCGTCTTACTTATGTACTTGTGTACATCTGAACTGAGTAAAATGACTAGTAATTGTTCTTTTATACACCTATGTGCGTTCGATGTCATGTCTTTATTTTGTTGATTGCCTGTTACAGAGTAATTTTTGGCATGTAGGTTGGGTTCCTTGGTGTTTGGGTGTAGCGCGAGGTTAGATCAGCATATGCAGTATTTCCGCCTTCGGGCTTGCTTGAAAATTTTGTGTTTACTTGGCTAGCTTGTCTTCTGGTGTGTTGATCTTGGCAAAAGCTATATGCGTGTTACTTCTTGTTTAGCACTTATTTGATAGCTACTGGACAGGGCATTACTCATTTAGATAAAAAGCTAAGATAAAAATCAGCCGTAACAATCAGTCTTCTTGGAAAACACAGGGTATTACTATTTGCTAAGCATGGCCTATATTCTTTCACAGGTGCAATGCTTAGAATCGGCTCTCACAAGTAACCATGGAGATATCACTATCAATTAAGTTCAATGAATATATTTAGTCCTAAAAGTCTACATTTTCATAATTAGTGGCTCATTTGTCTATAGACATGAATAAAGTACTCCATCTGTATTTCTCGAGCTTTATCCACATGCATCATCTGTTGTCAAAGTTCCCGTGGTGGTGGGATAGTTTAGAGCTCTCTGCACGAATTTTAACTGAAAGAGGAGAGGAGTCTAACTTTGAGGATCTAAACCAGCAGAAATAGCATGTGAGCGTTCTATGGGTCCGTATACGTCAATCATCCATATGATCTGCTGTAATAAGCATCATCTAATCATCTCCTACTCTGATTTAAGCACATGATTTAGATAAGTCTGATGATTCTGTCATAGTCTCATTGGTCATTCTATGTTTAAAGTAATAGTGACTTTACATGATCATATCTAGTTCCATACCTCGTGCAATTGAATTGTAGCATCGTGTAGTCGTGTTCAAGACTATATTTCCTTTACCTTTCTCCGAGTTCCAATGTCTCACGAAATGTTGGTGCTTTGCTTACTCGCTCAGCCTAAGGTGGCGGTTAGAAACAGGAAAAGAAAAAAAGAAAAAAAGAAAGGGTTTGTCACCAGTATGTATTTACACGCTAGCGGGATAACCATCAGCCAGATGGTAAAAAGTTAGTGCCAAATCCTTATTTGGAGCATGTTTACATTTCTAATATGCCATCCCTGTTGAAAATTTTAAATTTGAGCTTTCCTGGATGAGTATGTTGGCTATCGTGTCTGTCATCTTCATGAGGGCACCATTTATCCTACAGACAGATAAAGGAGGTCTAGGATTTGCTTTTTCACCTCTCTAAACAGGTTTCAATCTTTAGGGCCACTTCCTATTATGCATTGAACATTGAATGGACATGCTTTTACTTTGTTTACTATTTCATGATTTGGTTTGGCTAACGTCAGGAATCGACGTAAAGCTTTGTTACTATTTTGTGCCTGTTTAACTTGGGGCTTGATCATTATTAAGTTTTTTGGTCTCGTTTCTGTTCGTTTTGTTTAACAACCCTAATTAGTATGCAGCACCTTCAACCTGTGTGTTTGGGATTATAATAGTGAGATGATAGTATTGAGTTTGGATTTCTCCTCTCAATGGATTGCACTTGAAACTACCTTGACATGTTGTGAACATCTGCTTAATTCTTTCACCTGTCGTGGTTCACCTTTACAGATGTTAGCAATGAGGAATGGTTCCACTCTGCATCCATTTTACCTTCCATCAACAGTCCCAACTATCCAGCCATCTCAAGTAGCTGCAGCGGGATTCGATGAGGGAAATGGCCTGCCAAGCACTAGTGCAGGAGCCATGTTCTCTATCAACCAACCACTCCCTCTTCATAACATGTTCGATCTTTCCAACCGATATACGAATTCATTGAATCAGAAACTTCTCTTCCCCACGGAGGCGGATAACAGCAATTTACATCCTTCACTTGATATAGATTCATCTGGTGGTCTTCACAAAAGACCGACTAATTTCTCCTCACCCAAGGTACTCAGACTCGACTTTCAGTTAAATTCTTGCTGGAAAACCATGTATTCATTTAGTCATTGGCATCCAATGTGAAGGAACATTGCAAGGATATCAAGTTTCGGCCACTGCAGCTGGAAGTGAGCCGTGGAGAGAACTCATCCTCAGGTGTGTCTTCTTAGCCAAGTTCGTCCCTCGTCAAGAAGTATGAATGACCTTTTGCTGTATCTCATCATCCAATCAAGACTTTTACAGACAATATGTGATTCGGATTCCCATAGAAACTGCACATGGATTGTTAAATTGTTGACCGCCTTAAGTTAGATTACTGCAAAGTGGCCGAGGATTCATTGTTCCGACTGTAACTTAGTTAACCTCCTTGGCAATAGAAGTGAGTTTCGTTCTGTTTGGAGTGCTGTAACATTATCGGACGGATGTTGATTTCGTTAGTGTTCCATATCCTGATCTTCTCGTCCGCTACCTGTTTGTGGGTTTCATGATTCGACTTCCTCCGTGGTTTCATGTATCGTTGCGAAACTTGCGATGCATGCCCCTTTGGACTTATCAAAAGGTGATCGTTCATGGCATTCCACATCTTACAACTTTGCGTGGGGCTGACGGGGTGTGCCTGAAAGCAAAGTTTCGGTTTTGCTTGCATCACGGGATGATATCTAGTTTCCCCACTTGCTAGGATAAGTTACGAGCATGTAAAATTTCAACTATTTCTAAAAAATCCATGTGGAAGAGAGACAAAGATGACTTTGACTTATACACATTCTTTATGGATGAAAAAAATAACAGGAAGTCACTGAAAGATCATTCGACGTTCAAAAAATTTAAGTTCACTCGGTAGAAGCGTTGAACTATATCCTAGCTACAGTGGCGAGTTGATAGATACTGTGCAGGCTGGATTGTATTTTTCATCTCATGCTCCATCACAAAAGAATTAAAATGGATTCACTTGTCATGTTCAATTAAAAAATTGATTGATTAGATTAAGTTTATATATTTATCTTTTTATTTGTGTGAGTGAGAAAAGTAAATGAGAAGTGATAATGTGATGGATTAGAGTGATATAAAATAAAAAACAAAGATTAAAAAAAACTACCATATGATGATCTTGTAATTTTAAGGGGATATAAAAAAAAATTATTACCGTCTCAATTTAAGTGAAATTGTTTGACTCGATATGCAAGAGAGAGAATGAGAGAGAATTAAGAATGAGGTGATAAGATAGTTTAATTTTATTAATATAAATTAATTATTATAACAAAAAGATAAAAACATTATATCTATATTAGGACCAACAAAAAAAGAGTTCAATGGAGGGAATATAATCTATTATATATATATATATACAAAATCAAGAAATGACAAGTCAAATTACTAGACATCATCAATCTTTTCAAAAGTTAAATTTTATTTTAAAATTTTTTTGTAACCTTTATAATAAAAAATAGAAGGAATCTTTATTATTATCTTCGTCCCAAAATATAACGAACGCTTTCAACCGACGTTCGAATTTATGTCTGTGTTGAAAAAAAAAATTTTAAAGATAGTGGGATGTATGTGAGGTTCATGAGAGAGGATGAAAAATGATATGATGGATGTACTGTAAGATGATGATTTGTTTTGATTTTTTTATGAAAAGATTATTAAAAATAATGTATTGATTATAACTTGAAACGATACGAATAGAAAAATATGATTTATGATATGAGATGGAAAAAATATAAAGATTATAAACAATCATATCCTACTACAATTATTATATATATATATACAAAATAATATTTCACAAAATAAAAATAAAAATATATAAATACACACTGTCAAAATAAAAACATATATCTATTATCATATAGGATTGATGCCACAAGAGTACCCTGCCCTCCAAGTAAATGGATGCAAATCGAACCTTATCGCAGGCAAGTTCCAACTACAAGGAAGAACTGATGAGCCCTATACAACCATCCTCAAACGTCGATCCCATCAAATCTAAGGAACTTAATTCGTGGGTATCGAGTATAAGCAATAGGGTTCATGTATAAATTATCCCCGGATAGAGGTATCATGATTGGGTTAAGGGATAGGTTTAAGATTTGGTTTTGTGATGGGTTTCATGGTGGGTTTGGTAGTGGGTTTCGGGGTGAACTCGTTGGTGGGTTTTGAATGAGATTTGGTACCTGGGGTTCGGGGTTTACAGGTGGTTGATGAGCTTGGAGGAATTGTTGAAACTAAATCATTTGATCCCTTAAACCTCCTAATCCACCTCGAATCTCAACGAATTCTTTCTCATTATTCGCGTTCATCTCTGTGAGAAGCTCGTCCAAATGCCTTCCAAAATCAGTCTCAATGACGAGACGAAGCTCAACTAGACGTGTGCCGTCCGACATTGAAGAGGCTCTGATACCAATTGATACGAACCAAATGGTGAAAGAGAAAGGAAGAAGAAGTGAACGGAAAAGGGGATCCAAGGAAATCAGAAGGAGGACAAAAATGAAAGAATAATTGATAGAGAATAAATCACATGTCAAGATTCACATCTTTTTAGGACACATATATATGTTCAACTCAACCACTATCATAGAGACACGTGGAGAGCCAGCATACATCCAACGATCATCTGACTAATAAGACTAATTACTTTCAAACAAAAATTTAGAGTTAGAAATCGAACTTAACATCCAATGACGACGGCACTCATCGAATTCCGATTCCCTTTTCCCAACAAAATTCAAAAAAAAAACACGAAAAAAAAAACATAGAATCACACAGCTCCACATTTTCACCCTTCAAAACAGGTCCCATCAAAGCCAGCTAACCCATTTTACTTCAAATGTCTTCTTCTTCACTTCACACACACCCAAATTCGTACTCTTCTCACCGTCATTCATCTCCTTTCACTTCAATTCCTGCTTCAAAACCCCTACAATCGAATGGGTATCATTCAAAATTGATTCTTGATTGAAGTAGGATGACAATGAGAACAATGTCTGAGGAGGAGAAAACAAGGTTTTTGAACGATAAGCTGTCGAAATCGACTTGGGTTTTCGGTTTGAAGTTGTGGGTTGTTCTTGGAATCTCTGTTGGAGTTGGGATTGTGTTGTTTTTGTTTTTGGTGTCTCTTTGGTTCTTCACAAGGCGAAACAATAATATCAAGAGCAAGAAGGGGAACAAAGAGTCTTTCTTGGAGAGCAATGCCATCAATGGCAGCAATGTGATAAGCAAGGTTTTGGTGGCTCAGAAACAACAACCCACAATCCCAATCGTCTCTAGAGAGATCACTGAGATCAGATTGGAGAATTTAGGGGATACCCAGAAGGGGAAATGTGATGTGGGAGGTGAGCTGAAGGTGCCGGAATCCGAATCAGTGCATTCAGGGTCAGATCAGAGGTCGTTTGTTCGAGGATCAAACGAGGAGAGTCAAATTGGGCAGCAGAGAATCCACATTGAGCTAGGGAAGGATCACAGGATATCGTATCCAGACCGGAGGACAGGTGGGTCGTCGTCGCATTCACAGGGAAGTGGCGAGAGGCGGTCCGGTGAGCAGATGGGGATGGCGGCGCCGGAGGTGTCGCATTTGGGTTGGGGTCACTGGTATACACTGAGGGAGCTTGAGGTGGCTACTAATGGGTTTGCTCATGAGAATGTGATTGGTGAAGGTGGGTATGGGATTGTGTATAAGGGTGTTTTGGAGGACGGAACATTCATTGCTGTCAAGAATCTGCTCAATAACAGGTCGATTCTCGCCCTCCTTTGTGTTGATTTGATGATCATTTTTCGCGCTAAATGCATAGTGGGTTTTAGGTTGATATATGTGGTAGGAAATGACAATGTGATACATTTGCAATGTTGCATGATGGTTCTCTCAATGTGTTTGGTGTCTGCATGTTGGTAGTTGATTAAGGATTGTTGATTATCATGTTGTGTGATTTTCATAGCGTTGTGGTGAATTCATGTCAGGGGTCAGGCTGAGAGGGAGTTCAAGGTCGAAGTGGAGGCGATTGGACGTGTTCGGCACAAGAATCTGGTTAGGCTGCTGGGATATTGTGCTGAAGGAGCTCACAGGTATTCATTGATGTTCGGTTAATCTTCTAGTCTCTAGGAAGCTGCTAGTCTACTTGGGTACTAGGTTAGAAGTATTGATTCGATGTTGCTGCATTTGCCCATTTTTGCTGCGATTCTTTCAGGATGCTTGTCTATGAATACGTCAACAATGGGAACTTGGAGGAGTGGCTTCATGGAGATGTCGGGCCTTCTAGTCCTCTTACTTGGGAAATTCGAATGAACATCATCCTGGGAACTGCCAAGGGGTGGGTAGTTTCTTGACAACATCTCTTGGTTGTATGTGTTCCTTGTTTAAGAAATCTTAGTAGCATGGTATAAATTTAGTGTTCAATTCCATATTCGGAGCATGCCTAATCCCACTTTAAGTCTCATCGAAGTACTTAATTATCTTTCAAGCAAAACCATTGAGGGCAAAGGGATGGTGGAGGAGAGGAAACTTTACCATTTCAGCAACCATTAGTTGGCGACAGTTCCTAATTTGTGGTGTAATTTTGCTTTGAATTTGATTGGCTAATGTAGATTGGCATACCTGCATGAGGGACTTGAGCCTAAAGTCGTGCACCGTGACATCAAGGCAAGCAACATTTTGCTTGATAAGCGGTGGAATTCAAAAGTATCAGATTTTGGTCTAGCAAAGCTCTTAGGCTCGGAGAGGAATTATGTCACTACTCGTGTCATGGGAACTTTTGGGTCAGTCATCATTCCCTGTTGTGCAGCATCCTAGTTTCTGTTATTTATTTAAACATCCATGAACTAGAATACCAGTAAATGTCACTAAAAATATCGATCTTTGTTTGTTTTCTAGCTATGTGGCTCCTGAGTATGCGAGCACAGGTATGTTGACCGAAAGAAGCGATGTGTATAGTTTTGGCATTCTTTTGATGGAGATAATAACTGGAAGGAACCCTGTGGATTACAGTCGGCCACCAGGAGAGGTTTGTTCATATCAGACTTAGTTGTTCACATTCTCTGTATTCATGTTGTTGCGACCATGTACATATGAAACATCTTTTCCTGCCATTCATCATTGTTGTCACATACAGGTGAACCTGGTTGACTGGCTAAAAACAATGGTTTCAAGCAGAAATGCTGAAGGTGTTTTGGATCCCAAGCTACCTGAGAACCCTTCATCAAGGGCACTGAAGCGAGCACTTTTAGTAGCTTTGCGGTGCGTGGACCCTAATGCTCAGAAGAGACCCAAAATGGGCCACATAGTACACATGCTTGAGGCAGATAAGTTCCCTTATCGAGATGTAAGACTCATTACTCGATACCTTCTAGTTTGATAAGGTTGCATTTGTGCGGTGATTGAATAGTGCCCTGGAATGTTTTGGATGGGTGTGGTGCACATCCACACATTAGGATATTAGAAAATAGTCTTTTTATATAAATATTATGACAATATGTTTTTCTCACACCCTGTATTTGATGGGATTACGTAGATATGTGTCTGTACTTTTTATGTGGTGCACATCCGGTCTTCAATTCTAAATGGAAGTCTTGAGGAGACGTATAATCAAGATGCAAATGTTAGCCTAGGTCTAGTGAACTCCTTGACATGTTCACCTAGCAAGTCATTAGCTTTCAGGACGAGTTACTTCCTTGATATACTCAAGAGTCTTACACTTCAGTACTCTGTAAGCGCTTGGTTATGTAATTCTCTTTTTCGTCTTCAATGTCATAAGAAATACTGTTGATCGACATAGGACCGTAAAGGCGTGCGTGATCATGGAAGCCTGCATCTTGATGGAACTGGGGAAAGGCGAGTGCCGGAATCAGGTGACAGCAGTGGGTATGAAAGCGGAGCCACGATACCAAGGTTGCCATGGAGGAAGCAGAATCATGAGGAAGAGAAGTAGAGCTTTCAAGCTTCTCATCATTTAGCTTTGCTTCTGTGTCCATGTAATGGTCGATGTAGTGTAAGTATGTGTTCTGAATATTAGTGTCACAGTTTTTGTAAATTATAGATTCTCTATCATTTGGTTGGACAATGAAGATCTGAATCGTCCTTTTGATGTGATGGAGAATATATCTCGCTAGGAAGGGAGTGTTCATTTTATGCAACATTCAGCATTGATGTTTTTGCCTTCATAGAAAGACTGTTTTGAAAGGAATGACATGATCCTCTGTCGTCGCAAGTGTAGAGGTGTCGTTGCAAATGACCCTGTGGAACAGTGACTCGAGATCACCAGTTTGTGTCATTAATCTGAGTTTCAACTTTATCGTCCCATGCTGAGAAATGTCCTTTAATGTCTTTTTGTCGATGGTCTGAGACTTTGAGTGGCATTTTCAGCATCCTGTGAGAATTAAATCGGTCTAAATGATTGAATTATTCGACAAAATATATATGTCCGTGCGAAATTCACATTAAAGTAATCTGGTCCTTTGGAAGGCATTAGACATGGACCATATGTCCTATTGCTTGTGTCTTCTGTCACTCTCCGTTGGTACCCAAAATGGATGCTGGCCTGTGTAGTCGGACCATTGGACCATTGGACCATTGGAGTAGGTCCGCCCGACGTGCTTTGGTCGGTTACGTACGATCAGAGGATCTTCGAAATTTACAAAAATCAGCCACTATGGTCTGATATGTCGAGCGTGTCTAGTAGTAAGTGATAAATAGATAAGGAAGTCAGAAGCAGAACGGATGATCTCGGTATCAAATCTATCTCAATATCAAATTTATCTATCATGTTGATGAATCAAATATAAAAACTCCAATAGAAAGGTGCATTGTGTATCTCCATACAAAATCGGTTTTGTCGGGTTTATGGTTTGTTGTATCTTAACCACCAAAAACTCAGCTTCCAAGGCAGATGAATTAATTTCATTCATTGAAAATGATTTGGCCCGTGGTGGGCAGCCCTCTGTGAAGTTGTGCAATGAAATATCATGGTCCTTTGAATCTTCACAAGGACAATTCGTCTCATTGCTTGTTTGCTTTTTAAATTTTCAAGACTCATTTTAATACGTTCAAGATATTATATAAAAAAGTATTTATGTTTATAAAATTGGTGTGAGTGGGGTAGCCTTGCATGTAACAAAAATAATCGTGAAAATATCAGCTCTCTTTTTGCTTGTGTAAAAAAAAAAATTGTGATGTTGTCCACTTTTCATATTTCATTTCATAGTTGAATATCAAGAACAGAATCCCTCGTAGCATTCGTAGTACAAAATGGTGTTGTACTGCAAGCCCATTGAACTTTGCATGGCCAATGATTGCAGAGGATGGTATAGTATAGTCCAGCCTAATAGAGAAAACACTGGACTTAAGCCCAAAAGCAATGTTGGGCCCCGGGCCCTAAAAGCCCCACCTAAACTTCATACGGATCATATGATGTAGATAAGCAACATCACCAAGAAAAACACTACTTTTATTTTTTATTTTTAATAGAAAAGGTTCAATTGGACATACGATTACAATAATCAATGATATTCCTAGGAAAGAAGTCTCTCAGTAGCCCCGTAGTTAACACTTAGAGGTATAATCCCTTGCTTCAAATTTTGTATAATCGCTTGCTTCAAAATTTGAAGCCATCTCCCGCTATTGAGAAATTGTATGGTAAGCATCAATTTATATTAGATAGCAGAGCATCTAACCACATGACAGGTAGACTCGATCTCCTTCAATCGTGTATCAGATTGGACTCCCGAATGGGGAGTATGCTTTGGCTACGAAGAAAGGAAGTCTTTATCTCACTTCGAGTTTGATTTTGACCAACGTTCTATATGTTCCTAATCTGATTTGTAATTTGGTGTCCATCGGGGCAACTGATATGTGATTTGAGATGCACTGTGAAGTTTGATAAAGAATTTTGTGTGATATAGGATCGTACTTGGAGGAAACTGATTGGAGCGGGTGAGTTGTGAGATTGGGTCTATTACTACATGCCCATGGCATTGAAGGTTGCTGCATTGACGCATAGAGTAGACACCTATAGAAGATGGCATCGACGTTTGGGACATCCTCTAAAGATGTTTTGACTTCTTTTCCTGAGGTTCAAGGATGTAGTTTTGATTCTAGCAATGTTTCAGTTTGTGATGCTTGTTTTCGTGCGAAACAGACAAGGTGTTCCTTTATCACAAGTGATAATAAAGCTACGACTTGTTTTGAATGGATTCATTGCGATATTTGGGGCCATATAAAATTCAATCTGCATCTGGTGCACATTATTTTTTGTCCATAGTTGATGATTTTAGTCGAGCTGTTTGGGTGTAGTTGATGTATAATAAAGGAGAGGCAGGCCAGCTGCTGATTGATTCTTGCGCCTTGGTGCAAACCCAATTTGGAGTAGATGTAAAGGGAGTCCGAAGTGATACTGGGTCTGAATTGCTGTCCGAAGTGATAACGCAAGAGCTCTTCAGAAAATGTGGAATAATACATCAAACAGCCTGTGTTTGCATGCCACAACAAAATGGTGGTAGGGTTGAGAGAAAACATCTGTCATATCTTGAATGTAGCTCGTGCTATTAGATTTCAGGCCAACTTGCCATTGGAATCCTGGGGAGAATGTGTTCTAATGGCGACATACTTGATCAACCGAACTCCATCTCCGTTGCTAAATGGTAAAACTCCTTATGAGTTGCTTTTCAATCGACGGCCTTCATACTTGCGCGTTAAGACATTTGGATATTTATGCTATGTCTATCATCATTCTCTGTGTATTTATTGGCTATCCTTTTGGGAAAAAGGGATGAAAAGTGTATGATTTGGAGGCCAAACAGTTTCTTGTATCATGCAATGTGATTTTTCATGAGGATGTCTTCCCATTCCATGTTGCTGCAATACTAGGATCCATGACCGATGGGATCAATGTGAAGAGCAAACAATTTGATTTTCATGAAGAAGAGGAAGAAAATGCCTCAGCAAAATACGATGACAGGGGGAGTACTGACTTTTTTAATCATCCAAATGAACATGGTGGTACACTTGAGACAAATGAAAGGTAGAAGCACCTCAAATATCCACTGAGCAAGCTGAGGAAAATGTTGGGCTAGGTCAGCGAGTGAAACATCCTTCTGTGCTTCTAAAGGATTTTGTATGTCGTGCAGTTAAATCAGTTGAACCCCATCTCACGACCCCGCAATATAAGGCTTACTCAGGTACGTTTCCCATTCCTGTGTTTCATGAACCTACTAAACACATCAAGATCTCTCTCTTTTTCTTTCCCCGAGCGATCGCCCTTCAGTCCCGTCATGCTCATTCACTTGGGTACCCTCTTTGACGGCTTGGATACTACCGATCAGCAAAGGGAGGCACGAGAGGGTGTAGGTCATAAGTGTCACGAACTTATTGTTTCTAAGACCGTGCGGCACCTAGACACCCTCGTCTCATGTCTAAGTTCAGCCTTTCACCCTTGAGACTATCGCTCAAGACTAGTGGGAACGCTAACAAAGATGAGAATGACACGTTTGTGTTTGGAGAACTTGAGTGTTTGTATTGCTCTCGTGTTTACAATGCTCGTGAGGATGTTGAGTTCCCGAAGAATGGTTTGGAAAATGAGCCAAGCCCTCCTTATATACAACTTTATGGAAGGATCTAGAACCCGAGGTCTAGAGACTTCCTATCCTATGGTTTACAAGAAGGTTCTAGAATTATTTAGCAAATCCTACCAAATCCTAACTATCTACAAAATTGTAGAAGTTTGGAGAAGGTTCCGGAGATGGACTAATCTTTTGGGCCTTCCTTGGATTGGGCTTTGCATCGGGCCGGACCCTCAAAATTTTAGCCAGTGACATTCTCCCCCACCTAATTCCGCGACGTCCTCGTCGCGTCTTTCCCGCGATCATCGATCTTGGACGTCCTCCTTACGTCCTTCCCGTGAGCGTTGTTGTCGTCTCTGTTTTCGTTCAAAGACAACAAGCGTGTCCCGTGCGCAGCATCCCTCGTGCGCGCCAAGCTCTACTTCCCATAACTTGCTTTAGTCAAACGTTAGCGCTTCCGTTGCACCAAAGCCTCCTCGTGACTCGTTTCTTGATCCGCCCCGTGTTCCTTCATCTTGGTTCCCCTTGCCAAGTATTTTGGGGTTCCCTAGGACTTTCTTTACCATCCTTTGGCATAACGACGGCCACTTGGATTCCTCTCGGCATTTGGCTTCCTCGTTTTGTATGGCGTCCCGCACTCCTTGCATCTTCGAAGCAACCCTCTATGCTTCGTTTGGGGTTTTCCATACGAACCTTGCGAAAGTTGGATGTTTTCCGAATCCACCTTCTTCCCAGTTCTCCTTCGCTTCCCCGGCTTAGGAGTTCCCTTCGGCTCATTGCATCTTCCCGCTTGATCTCCTTGCTCACCTCCCCTCGTGGCAAGTTCTTTGACAACATAGGAACCATGACATCGCTTCCTTAGAACAATTTCAGCCTTTGTGACTCCCGTGGTTAGTTTCATGGCCGAAATGGTTCCTGCCTTAGACTCTTCTCGATTCAAAGGCACAATAATTTCTCCTCCCTCGCGGATGCACAAGGTGTTGGTAGGTGGGAAAAGGATCGCCTTCGTCTTGTCCATGAAATCCATCCCAATGACCATGGCATATTGTTTCAAAGGAACGATATAGAAGTCTAGGAATCCCATCCACATCACTTTGACGTTACGAGCGACACCAAGTATCTTCTTGGGAGAAGAAGTTTTCGTCTCAACCCATCAGTCTTACTTCTTATATTTGATGCCCAAGCGTTCCGCTTCCTCGGACGCCAAGAAGTTGTGTGATGCGCCCGTATCAACCAAGGCTTTAGAGTCTTTGTCTCCAATCTAGGCTTGTACGAATATCAATTCCCCCTTGGATTTGGGCTCAACCTTTGCGGTCATGGCATTGAGCACTTGAAGCTCCAGGGCACCCATCTTCTGCTCCTCAGGTTGCCTCGATCGTTCTTCCCTTTCCACAATCATGGCCGAGAGCGCATGCTTCTTAGGACAATTACGCACTTGATGCAGTCCCGTACAAAGAAAGCATCTCAAGGGTGGTTTCTCGCCACGCTTGTTATCCTTCCTCCCGTTACGGAACTGCTCCTTTGCTTTATGGGTTTGGATGCTCCTCCGTTGCCATGATCATTCTCTTCATTGTTTTCGTCCTCACGCTCCTCTAGGTTTCGCTCGGACTTCTTGTACTCCACAAGACTTTCAGCGACGGATATGGCCGTGGCAAGGTCTTGAACGCCCCTTCGTTCTAGCTCTAGCCTTGCCCACGTGTTCAAGCCATCCATGAAAGCAAAGAATGCCTCAGAGTCAGGATAGTTTGGAATCTCCAAGAGCAACTTCGAGAACTCCTTCACGTACTGTCGCAAGTTTCCTTTGTGCGTAAGGTGCCTCAATCGGCTCCGCGCTTCCCGCTCGACACTTTGAGCTCTTGAAGTCATCCCATGTCTCGATGGTGCAAATCTCCTTCTCAACATCCGCATACCACCGTCTCCACCAAAGCTTAGTGGTATCCTCAAAATAGAACGTAGCATGGTCTATCTTGTTGGCATCCCCCATGATGCCAGAAGGCCTGAAGTATTGCTGCAGGCTCCAGAGGAAATTGTTTATCTCCTTCGCGTTCCTAAAACCATTATATGCCTTCGGTCTAGGAACATCGACCCTCGAAGGAGTGAGCATTGGGGTAGACGATGAAGCACTCTTGTCTTGCGCCACCGCTAGTTTGACAAGAGATAACTCCGCCATCACCTGCTTAACTTCCTCCCGAAGAGTAGCGTTCTCTTTCCTAAGAGAATTGAGTTCTCCAAAGAAGAGAGTTCGTAGAGTCTCACCTGTTTTGGAGATATCTTCAACGACCAAGTTCAACCGACCTTGCATCTCTCCACGAAGCTCACCATGCTCCTCCTTGAGCGCCTTCATGCGAGAGTTGTGCTCCTCCCATTGAGCATCAAGATCGTGAAACTTGTTTTGCCCGTCGGCAATCGCAAGCTCCGCTCTTGTGAGTCGCGTCTCCAAGTCACCCATGTCTTCCCTCGACATGGTTTTGTCTACGGACTGTGACCTCTTCTTCTTGCCCTTCTTATCTTGCTCAACGTCGTGAACGAGAGTAAGATCACTCGCCATCTTTGCTTGAGCGCAACCTTTCCCACACGCGACTTCAGCTTCGATACTTTTTCCACGAAGTTGGAACCTTGCTTGGATCCCACTTTCACAAAGTTGGACCGTCGCTTGTGATACCACTTCCACGAAGTAGGAACCGTAGCTCTGATACCACTTGTCACGAACTTATTGTTTCTAATACCGTGCTGCACTTAGACACCCTCGCCTCGTGTCTAAGTTCAGCCTTTCACCCTTGAGACTATCGCTCAAGACTCGTGGGAACGCTAACAAAGATGAGAATGACACGTTTGTGTTTGGAGAACTTGGGTGTTTGTATTGCTCTCGTGTTTACATTGCTCTTGAGGATGTTGAGTTCCCAAAGATAGTTTGGCAAATGAGTCAAGCCCTCCTTATATATAACTTTATGGAAGGATCTAGAACCCGAGGTCTAGAGACTTCCTACCCTATGGTTTACAAGAAGATTCTAGAATTATCTAGCAAATCCTAACTATCTACAAAATTATAGAAGTTTGGATAAGGTTCCGGACATGGGCTAAGCTTTTGGGCCTTCCTTGGATTGGGCTTTGTATCGGGTCGGACCCTCAAAATTTTAGCCCGTGACATAAGGCATGGAAAGATCCTGGATCATAAAACCATTCCCCTTTGATATGGAAAGAGGACATGCTAAAAAGGCTCTCTATTCCTTATGTCCACCAAGAACATTGTCATTTTGTTCGAGAGCACTTGACCCAAGGCCTTTGTATATAAACCGCTTGAAGGAATAGAAGAAGGACGACCTTTCTGCTCTTCTTCACTATCTTCAAAACTTCACACAAAGCGTAAGCAATCTCAAGCAAAAAAAAACCCTAAGCGGGAGAGAAACCGAAAAATCAAGCTTAAATAGAAGAGCCCTCATGCTAACTTCACTCTCTAAAAGCAATCACAATGGTCTCCCTCTCATGACTCAAAAAATTGAGTGTAGTTTCCATATTTCTAAAGAGCATTCTAATTTGGAGGGTTGAAGGAGCAATCGTGTTTGAGGTTGAACGATATGAATTGAGAGGTTTTTAACAAAAATTGGGAGAGTAGAGTTTGAGATTAAGAGTGATCAAATTTGATAGGTTTTGTTTTCCACCACCGAGACAAATTTTTGACTCTCACACTATTATAACAGTGTTGCAGGAGGTTAAGGGTAAAAACAAAACATCAATATGATTACTCTAAAGATATGAATTCTAATATTATGCGAAGATAGTGAAGTAAAGGTGGTTGATCTCACCATACTTGATAGCGGTCCAATCCTTCAAAAAACGAAGTCATATGTTTAATAACTATGGATGTTCAATTGTTAATGTAGGACTCCGGTCAGGCCTACAATTTATCCTCACATCTCGAACCTCTGATCTCTCGAGAGGAATGACCCATAAATAATACTTCCTCCTTATCATGAAAGTTACAACATTTTAACTCCACACATATGGAGAGATGAATTTTGATTCGACTCGTAAGACGATCAAATGATATTTTTTTAAAATTTTTTATGAAATACTAATGATAATTCTTATTCTATAATATAACAATTAAAAAATTTATTTTTATGTCGTTTAATAATAAAACGATAACATGTACAAAATAATATCAGAAATCAAAATAACAGAGCAATTAACATATGAGTATTATGCATGGTACATAGTACAGTAAGTTTTATATATCTCATCTTTCACATCTACATCTAATCAGATTCATGAATCCGTTAATTTGTTATTAGGATTAACATACATAATAAATCTGTTAATCACAATTTATTTTTGAAAAACAACGTTACCTACACACATTGTCATCATTATCGTCTTTGTTCGAAATGTTATCTGTCACAAGCACTGATACAACGTTACAAGATGCTTCCCCTTTCTTTCTTTCTTTTTGATGGCAGATGCTTCGAATTCAATGCAACGCACACTTCTCCCAATTAAATAACTAGTCCACTCTCCACTCCAGTTCCATTCCACCGACGCAACTCCCATTTTCCCTTCTCTCATCAGATCCACCCAACCCCTGTCACATCCCTGACTCAATCCCCAAAATGCATGCCAAAACCGATTCCGAGGTGACGAGTCAGACCGCCTCGTCCCCAACCAGGTCGCCGCCGCGGAACCGTCCGGTTTACTACGTGCAATCACCCTCCCGTGACTCCCACGACGGAGAAAAAACCACGAATTCGTTTCACTCGACTCCGGTTCTCAGCCCGACTGGTTCGCCGCCCCACACTAACTCCTCCGTCGGCCACCACTCCCGCGAGAGTTCCTCCACTCGCTTTTCGGGTTCGCTGAAACCGAACGCCGCTGGATCTCGCAAGATCGCGCCGAATGAGGGAAGTGGAGGGAAGGGAGGAAAGCAGCGGTGGAGGAAGGATCAGCGGTGCGATGTGATCGAGGAGGAAGGGTTGTTGGATGACGAGGACGGATCGAAGCCCTTGCCGCGTAGATGTTATGTGTTGGCGTTCGTGGTTTCGTTCTTTGTGTTGTTTTCTTTCTTTGCTTTGATCTTGTTCGCTGCTGCTCGGCCTCAGAAGCCTAGCATCGTGATGAAAGTGAGTAATGTGATGATCTGATTCGAGATCGGTTGATCTGTGACGAATCGAGTGATTGTGGTTGTTGATTTGTGGAATTTGTTGTGTGTTTGTTGTGGTGCAGAGCGTGGTGTTTGAGAGGTTTACGGTGTCGGAGGGATCGGATTCGACGGGAGTGGCGACAGAGATGGCGTCGGTGAATTGCACGGTGAGGTTTGTGTATCGGAACACGGCGGCTTTCTTTGGTGTTCATGTGACCGCGACGCCTCTCGATCTGTCGTATTCGCAGCTCTCACTTGCTAGTGGAAATGTAAGTCTAATTATGTTGACTAGCTTGCTAGCATTGTGAATTTCTTGTGGTGATATTTTTGCAATTGAATTGTTCTCCAATTAATTTTATTAAATTTGGACAAAAAATTGAGTTGGAATCAAATTTAGAGTTGACTTGGTGAAAACCTATGATTTGCGGGATGGTGGATCTACAATGGATCTGCTGATTGGCGATCAATATCGAATCCGCCTAGTCAATGCGGATTGATTCGTGGCCGGATTTATTCTCTGGGATCATATGATTGATTAGGATTTGGATTCCAATGCGAAGTGCCTTGTAATGAACTGTCAGCTAGAAAGCATCTAGATTATCTAGAAAATTTGGATCATAGTAATCAGCGTGCACTGTACGTATACAGTGGAACCCCTATGTCGCACTCAGCTTTGCACATAACATCGAAGAGGTGCTGGAGTTGTAATAACGACTTGATGTGTTCGTATAAGTTGTTTGAAAGGTATCTGGCTTGGTGTGGTTTGATCAACTCTGAATTCGCTATCCCATTGAGCAATATCATAAGATGATGGTGAGTGAAACATAGTGATCGATTCTACTGGCCTTAGATAAAGGGAGCTCTATGTTCATAACCCGACACACCTGAGACCTACGAAATGATTGAGTATTACTTTTTGAGTTTTAGCAAAACTTGAATATTATGCTGAGCTTGAGTTTGTGGCGAGAAACATATCGACATAGTGGTTGCATTGTGTATCAATGTGTTTTATGTTGTCATATGTCCTGCTCCTGGAATTACTGATCTTTTGTCATGAGAGATTAATGCAATATGGCTTGTGCTATGCAGCTGAATCAATTCTACCAGAACAGGAAGACTGGAAGAACTGTGAGCATACAGATCATCGGCGATAAGATCCCCTTGTATGGAAGTGGATCAACTCTTGTCGGCACTGCAACCGCGGTGCCCACTACGCCAGTGCCCTTGACACTGAGCTTCACGGTTCGCTCCAGGGCTTATGTTTTGGGGAGACTGGTCAAGCCGAAGTTCTACAAGAGGATCGAGTGTTCTATCACCCTGGATCCTCTAAAACTTACCACCCCGATCTCTCTCAAGAACTCCTGTACGTATCAATGATGAAGGAATGCGATTATCTATTGGTTTCCATGCCTTGGCTAGAGGAGAAGACGACGGATGTTAAACGGATGTCAACTCGTGGAGCGAAGGGGAAAATGTGTGACGCAACGATCTTGTCGAAAGGGATGCAAACCATTCTGAACTTTTCAGCTGCTAGCTGAAGAGGATAGGGAAAGTGCATATGAGGTTCTTTTCACCTTCAGACGTATGTTTGTGCAATTTCAAGTCCTCTATCTAAAATGTTGTAATAAACTGTTGTTTATTTTTTTATATTGGTTTAAGTCGTTACCGTATGGCTATGTTATGGTTGGTTTGAGGATTATTATTCATATCATCAATTTTTTTCCCCCAATTGGCCGAAGTATTTGGTTTGGTGCTTTGGTTGATAATGTCCTTCGTTCTTTATATTTTATAATATGTATTTATTTTGTATTATTGTATATATATGAATATAGATTTTGTTTTTATATCAAATCATAACTAATTCCTCATAATATATATTAGGTTGAAATACGTAATTTATATTGTAATTGATGTTTCACAATAAATTTATAAAAATCTTCGTTTGATCGTCGTTATATATGTGTCAAATTTGTATAGATACATGTATAAAGTTAATATTTATATCGATATACGTATAAAGTTAAAATATTATAAAAATAATGGGACAAAAAAAATATGTTTTAATCTTAAGAAGTTCTTAACATAAATGACGGGAGCGAATTGTTATTTTTAATCTTAATCCATTTGCAAATTTCATCTTTTAACCTTGCTCATTATTTAATCACTTCGTACAAACATATATATTGGAAACACATTTTTTTTCCCTTTGAAGTTATGTTTCTCTAAAACTAATATAAAAATAATGGGAGAAAAGGGCTAAAGTTACTGCATCCATCTTGAGCCCTTCTCTTAATCTTTTGAAAATCAAGATTTTAAAAAATAGATTTAAAATTTAAAAATTACAATTGTGACCGCTATTCTACAAACTGTGAGAGCTCCAAGCCTCTTTTTAATGCAGTAATTGTAGCCACCCCAATCCCAAAATAGCACTCTTTTCGTCCCAAAACATAATATATAGTTTGACCCAACATGCATATTTATGTGTGATTTGATAAACAAAAATTATTTTTTTTAATGATAGTTGGAGCCGTATTCCCTCCGTCCCATAATTATTACAACTCTTTTATCCGGATTGATTGGGGTTATACCCGAACCGAGTCAAGTCTAGTTTTTTCGAATTTGATCTCCAATACTTGTTATTTATCTCGAGTTCAACATCATTCGAACTCGAACATCATTAAAAAACTCTCGAACCGAGTTTGAGTAGTGTTCATCGAGTTTCAAACTACTCTTCGAATAATTTGTTGGGTGTTGAATCAAATCAGACCCGAGTCGAATCTAACCAATGTTACCGTATTATTCGATAAAACCATATATCTATCATCATGCGATTCACATTTAAGCATCCATAGTTAAATTAGCTCATATTTAAACACCATAAAAAAATTCATAACAGATGGGTAACTGTCAAATTGAAATAGCAAATGAACTAATATGTTGATAACTGATCACAGTCTAGTATCGATCAAAATAACATCATTACATCACAACCTAATAAGCAAAAAATCAAATCCTTCTGCAGCAATATATGAAAAGAATTGTTCGACCAAAATGCACCAATATCATCTGCTGAAAAGCAAAAACAAAAAAAAAAAAAACAATTTAGGATTTTATTTTGGTTTTTATGGTTTAAGGGTTTGGAATGCTAGGATTCATTCACCTATTAGTCATTTAATGATTAAAAAACCAATAAAATCAATCCAAATAAACCTAATCAATGGATGGTTCAATGTAAAAGTAAAAGGAAAAAAATACATATAAAAGTAACATTTTAGTGTTTTTTTCGTTTCATTCATTTTCAATTATTTTGACCGAACATATGTATCGATAGAAGATTTAATACGCGTGTAATGAAGATTAAATATAGTTTTTTTATAAATTTTTCATAAAAAATAAATAAATATATAAATTATATAATTTAATATAATATATATATTGTATAATGATCAACACATGATTTGATAAGAGGAACGGAACTAACTTATTTTTCACTCTCTCATTATGTTTTAACTCATCCTATACTCCCCTATTCATTTTTTATTACATTCAGCTCCCCATCGGAGTTTCTGCTATACTCCCCCCGTCTAAACAAAAATCTAAAGAAAAATCAACCAAAAGCAACCCGGGGGAGTGAAATATGAGGAGAGGAGTACAGTGTAGGATGAAAAATTTAAGGAAGTGAGACGCAAGGGAAAAACAAAAAAAGGATTTTAATGTAGTTTAACAAAAGCATATACATTTTTATATATATAATAAATATATATTATAAGATATATAGAAGGAAAAAGTATCATATTTTTTACCCTCAACCTTTATATCTCGTTAGTCGCACCCCAATTACCCCTTCTACCCTTGTCATAATACTGTTCCATTCGTCTAGTTATGCTTTGACGACGAGAAAGATGTCTGCGGCCATGGAAGAGGCCGCCGCGGTGCAACCAGCAGCGGCGCCGGAGAGGATGCCGCCGCCGCCGCCGTACTATGTGCTGAAGGAGAGCAAGGCGTCGATGGAGGAGATCGTGGCGCAGATGCTGTCCATCAAAAGAGGCCAAAACCCTAAATCTCAGCTCCCCGAGCTCCTCACTGAATCCCTGCTCCACTTCGTCGCTCTTCGTCAGGTGATTCATTTTTCCAACATTTAGGGTTTAGATTCCATTGGAATTGATATTGGAGATGCTGGATTTTGCATTTTCACTGTTTGGCATTGATGAATTTTGCATCAATGTTGGTGAAATTTCCCATTGATATTGGCAAACACTCTATTTTTTTTGTCCACAATAGGGTAAAACCATGTACATCTCGCCGGATCACAGGATTTGTGAATTTAAAGTGATATTGCTCAATGATGTGTTCACTATATGTTTAAAATTTATCCCCCATGCCACTGGTCTTGTGTTGGTTTATATGGTATTGAATTGTATCTAGTTGGGTAGACGATAATAATATTTGTGCTGCTTTCTTCAACTTTCAATATATTTAACTACAAACAAAAAAACCAAGCCTTTATTCCATTATATCGAGTTGAATATCAACTTCAGTTACAGATTTTCTGTTTCTAAGGAAAATGATTGAGGTCTTTTGTTGTGGTCGAATCGTTCGATTTTGACGGAAGAAGACCGTATAAAGGCAGAGACTGAACGAGCTAAGGCACCAGTGGACTTCACTACTCTGCAACTTCACAATTTGATGTATGACCAGAACCACTACGTGAAGGCTATCAAGGCTTGCACAGACTTCAAGTTTAAGTACCCGGATATCGAACTTGTTCCGGAGGAGGAATTCTTTTGTGATGCGCCCAAATACATCAAAGACGATGCTACACCTGATGACAATGCCCACAGTTTGACGCTCAAAAGGCTTAACTTTGAGCTTTACCAGGTATCTGTTTCTTTTTCCTCTACATTTCAGCTTAACTATGTGTTGGATGCTCGATCCCATATAATCATGCTTGGGTACTATGCTTTGGACTCAATTCCGCAATGTATGTTTTGCAGATTATGAATGTTTGTATTGTATTCATAATTCAGACTTTTAGTTTCCTGATTATGGAACAGTGTCTTAACCAAAAAAGGGAAAAATGCTAATGAATCTGTATTTTATCTTTCTGATGAAATGTGTAGTGATAGTTGCATGAGTTATCACGCAGGCCTTTTAGATATTTTCCAATGGCTTGAACTGTGTAACTCGCTTGTTATTTGAGTGAAGTACTTCATTCCACACTTATCAATAAACTCTGAAACTTGCACTTTGATATCTAAAATTTCGGATGATACCGTTGATCAGCGTAAAGAGTTGTGCAAGTTCCGTGAGCAACTGGAGGAACGCAAGACAAAACTTTCCCAAAGCATTGCAACCCGGAAAAAGTTTCTGTCAAGTCTTCCCTCGCACCTGAAGTCTCTGAGAAAAGCATCTATTCCTGTGCAACAAGAGTTAGGAGTTCATCATACCAAAAAAATGAAACAGCACACCTCAGCAGAGTTGCTTCAGCCTCCTCTTTACATCATTTACTCTCAGTTCATGGCCCAAAAGGAAGCAGTTGGTGAACATATTGATTTGGAGATTACGGGAAGTCTGAAGGATGCTCAGGCCTTTTTTTTTTTTAACCATTAAAAGGCTCCTCCATTTTCGGCCAACATTAAAAGGATGCTCAGGCCTTTGTCCGTCAGCCGTCCAATAAAGATACTGGTAATGTGTATGGTCCTTTTCCTTTCTCAAATATTGCAATTTAGATGTGAGATAGCCATTGGGTGTTGAAAGTTGTTAGTTTCTGTGACAACTCCAATGAAGCAGATGGCTCTCCATCATTGAGAGTTGAGAGTGTGCATCCCTTGCTATCAACTACTCACACTGGGCTATTTGCTTGATTCCAAACATGATAACTTGTTCTTTTTGAATATGTAGCTTGGAACGGTAATTTCTTGATTGATCATGTTGTAAAAGGAAATGTGTTTTTTTCCTAGGAGTCATGGTTTTGTGCTGATTGTTGTCTAGGTTCTTCTACCAAACAGGAAAGTGCAAAGCTGGAAGATGGCCTTCCCGCGGAAGAAGATGATGACCAGAGGAGAAGGAAACGCCCAAAAAAGGTTCCTGGAAAGGATAATCATGACCAGGCAGGAATATACCAAGCACATCCTCTCCGAGTGATCCTCCACATTTATGATGACAGCATTTCCGATCCCAAGCCAGTGAAACTTGTTACCTTGAAGTTTGAGTACTTGCTAAGATTGAATGTTGTGTGCGTGGGGATTGAGGGTTCCGGTGCAGGAACAGACAGCAGTGTCCTGTGCAACTTGTTCCCTGATGACACCGGCCTTGAGCTTCCTCATCAGGTATTATAGGGTTGATGTCTTCTGAGTTATGTTAGTGAGTCTGCTAGCCCAACAGCACATACATTATCTCTTGTGCCTGCAGAAAATTTCCTTTGACAAAAACTTGGTGGTAACTTCTTTAATTTTGTGCAGTCTTCCAAGCTATCCCTGGGTGAGAGTGTGGTGTTTGACGAAACACAAAGTTCACGTCCGTATAAGTGGGCTCAGCATCTGGCTGGACTAGATTTTCTACCAGAGGTGCCCCCTTTGCCGATGGACAGTGAAAATCAGGGCAATATAAGTATCAGAACTGTTATATCAGGCCTTCAACTCTATCGGGAACAGAATCGTACACAGACAGTTGTCCAAAGTGTTCGTTTGAGGGTGAAGAGTCAGCTGGCTCTTATGTGAGTCACTGCTCTGTATTTTTAGGATCTTGGTTCTTGTGGAGTAGCCATGAGATGTAGCTGAAATAGAATATAGCATATGCAGTTTTATTACCAGTTTGGTCATCTCGTATATGCTATTGTGCTTCCAGTCACTTTTTATTATGGTTATGTTACTGCTTCCATGCTTGCTCTATCTGTGAATCGACTGCTATAGTTTTGATTTGTGTTTGTCTTGGGGGTGGGTATTGGGTACGAGCTGATGACGAGCAGATGTGAACCAGTGACCTAGCTTGAGCTATCATTTACCAGGTCTGGCTTTTCTGTTGATCCACTTGCAATGGTTCCTCTTTCTTGGTGTTTGAAATTTGGTTTTCTTTATGCAGGGAGCAGCTTGATCAGCTCAGGAAGCTTAAATGGCCTTCTTTGACTTGTGGAAGTGTTCCGTGGGCTTCACACAAGCCACTATGCACTTTACACAGCTGGTTGGCTTTGGGCTCCTCTTCTGAAGCGGGCATGCCTTTGCTGGAAAGGAATGCCATCCATTCTTCTGTTATCAATGTGATGGATGCTAGACCTGATTCTACAAAGGAAATCCCTGAGTTTGTCGGAGAAGATGGGGAACTTCCGACTTTGCTTCCTACTCCTGCAGCCACGGATAACAATGAGCTCACTCAAAGAGAGGGATCAGATCATGAACACTCTAGAGGGTTGGCTATGATGTCAAAGACCATCGTGTCCCCTTACAAGGTTTCCAAAACACTAAGTTTTAGCATACAGGATGAAGATTCAGAGCTTATGCTGGTGGATAGTGAAAGTGTCCATGAAGAATCTGGTAAAACCGAACTGGAGGCTGTGAGTGCTGCAGATATTGACTCTATGGATGCCAAATCATGGGTTGATTATAAGGTCCAAGAATTTCGGCTTGTCTTGGCTAGCTAGATGAGTGAGAATGGCGATGATGTGAAGCTGGACGCCAAGGTAGCTAATCCATTTGCTCTTTCTCTTGCCTCCATGCTCTCCAAACAAATCACCCGTACACTGGACCAATCAGATTCTTTCGTTTTTGCTTAATGCAAGGTAAAAATCAGTGTCGAGTATCCCGTAAGGCCTCCCCTTTGGGCAGTGGATCTGCTTTTTCCATCTTCGGGTGATAAGAATGGTGAGAATATTAGCGCTTTCTGGTTCAATGAACTTCGTGCAATGGAAGCTGAGGTAAGCATGTCTGAACTTGCTATCACCACTTTATTTGCATCAAAGCATTCTTTACCATGTTGCCATTCATATATCGTCGGTGTTGCAATGCGTGGTAGTGCGGTGCTGTATTATATACTTTTGTGTCACATATAGGTCAATCTTCACATACTGAAGATGTTACCGTTTGATGAACAAAACCAAGTCTTGGCTCATCAGGTCCGTTGCCTCACCATGCTGTTTAACTGAGTACGAACCATTTGAAATACTCCCATTGCGATGGTGAAAAATATTTGCTCTCGTATCAAGAGTTAGTTCAAAGGTGCAACTTTCAATGGTGTATTTGACAATCCCATTGTGACGGACTGGATCTCGTATCAAGTATCCATGTGTGCCTATAAAATGTTGTGTTCTTAAGACAAAACGGCCCTATGTTGTGTGTCGGAAGTCATATTTCCATGAGTAGATGACACATAATGATAACTTTTGCCATGAGCTACCGTTATTGTTCATCTTTTCGGCATTACTAGGGCATCACAAACGTTCCAAGGACACCGGAACATGCCAGGAGAACAAAAGAGGAGTTTACATATGCTGACAACAGGGGAAATGGACAGGACCAAAAACATACATATCCACCGTTGTTTTTTTTTCATGTATCAAAGTATTGATACTACCTCCTCTCCGATTTCTATCTCTATCTATCTTAACACGAAAATTTTCGTCAACCCAACCAGAACTCGGCACTACATCAACAGCAAGCATGCATTTTTCCGCAAAAACTATATACATCCAAAGCCAATTAACCGCGACCCATCCCTGGTCTCGTCAATCATCTCATCTCCACATCTCTGGTTTCATCAATCAAAGATATCAGCACATCTCTGGTTTCATCAATCCTCTCCTTACCACGGACCGGTATGTGTCCTTCTCAGGCAACGCCTCTTCTGGGCTTGTTGCAAGTTCCTCATTTCCATTTCCTGTTCATACCACATCGCAGGAGGAGAAAGTATTAACACCCATAACAAAGCTGATTCAAAGAAGAGAAACATGCTGATGCTGAGAAAAAAAGTGTAGCAGAGACAACAGCCTAAGCGTCTTAAACACTCATTGATTGGAATAGTTACCTGTTTCTTCTGCAGTTCCATAATCTCAGCCTGCACAGCAAATTTACGAAATCTAGTTAGCAAGAAACAGTGATAAAAAACTATGCGCAAAGACAGCACAAGAAAGCATCATCCTCGTCTTCTAAGAGGGAAAAAAAAACGTTTAGAGATCAAAATATTTACCTGTTTCTTTCTCAACTCTTGGTTGTCTTCCTTTAATTTGGCAACTTCCTGCTCCAGCTCCATGGTATACGCCTGAGAAATATCACCAAAAAAGGTGTGGAACTAGCATGAAGTTATCAGGTATTGCCTCAGATTTCCATTACAAAGTCGTCAAAGGGGATTCAGGATCAATGGGTATTTATGGTCATAGTGATTTTTCCATGAAAAATAACTTGTAGTTCTGTGAAAATGGGCACACTAATGGACAGAGTTCTGTGAAATGAGATTATTTTTTCATTTGTGTAAAAAAGCAAGCTGACTCACTCACCGTAGTTTCTTTTGTACACATAGACAAATAACAACTCAAGAATATGAAGAATGCTATGCATCGTCTCCATGATATGTTAGCGAATATATGCCATGATTTTTAGAGAGAGAGAGAGAGAGAGTCAAGTGTTTTGTACTCGGTTAATCGGAGAGTTACATACAAAAACATCCTATAATCTTACGCATAAGAACATCTAGCACAGAATTTTCACCTGTTTACGTGCTCGTGACCTAGCAGCTGACTCACGGTTCTTTATCATCCTTCTCTGCCTTCTTTCAATAACCTTCTCAACCGCATTGTTGTATTTCCTACCACGAAGACCTCCATTGAACAAATATGGTACCGGAGACACAGATGCTGTATCACCACTGCTCCTCGCAACCCCATCAGATGACAGAGCTGCAGGTGAACCAGTGGAAACTCCGATTGCACCACCTCCTAGAGCAGCTAGGCCTAACCCTCCTCCCTGCAGTGTCCCACCAGGAGCCATACCATCGAATCCCACCACACCACCTCTAAGTCCTGCGCCTCCCAACTGAGCACCAGGTTGCATAGCTATTTGAGTTGCGTAAGAGACAGCGCTCTGCTTGGGAAATGTAGACTGTTGTTGCTGTGGCGGCTGTGGTTGTTGAAGAGGTAAACGTGGCGGTGTCCTTTGCGGCTCGGAAGATCTCACCCCACCGTTGGCATTCATTGCTAGGCTAGATGTTCGCAAAGAGATTGGATTGGTACTTTCAATCCGAGTTCCCATCAACCCAAGACCTCGACTAGGCTGCTGAAAATTAATCCCGAAACCTGCATTATTGTTACTAGGCTGACTCAGATCACCAAAAAACCCTCCTTCATTCGGCTTACTAGGCAATGGATTATCCTCCCTCACAGCTCCTGCTCTAGACAAGAACTCCTCCAAGGTGATCTCTCCCAATGTCTGTTGCCTCTGTGTCACACTTCCCCCAACTCCACCTTCATTCCCACCACCAAAATCCTTTGATAAATCTCTCCAAACCTCATCAACCGTCTTCTGGCTAAGCGTCCTAGGCAATGTAAGCGATCCCTGGCGCTGCAAATACCCTCCATGATTATAGTTCCCTACTTCTTGATGAGCACTAGCTCCAGCCGCGGCCGCCATGTTCTGTGTCTCCTCAGCACTCCAAATGTTTTTCAACAACTCATCCATGTTCATAGAACCAAAATCTTTCCCACTTCCACCTATAGTGCTCTGGAACTCATCAAACGTTAGGGAGTATATCGACGCCTGCCTCGACAGGGGGAAGTTCCCTGGTGGCGGCCTACCGCCTCCAGGCCCACCACCTCCATCCATGGATGACTCATTCCCGAAACCCCTGTAGTTGAAATTGCTTCCCATTTTCCCTGAATTGCACCTTCTAAATATACTCCAATCGCAAATTGACCAAATTAGATCAAATCACTGACCTCAGATTCAAGCAAAACCTACACAGAAAGTTTCAAATCAGTGAATATCATTGTAAT
This sequence comes from Drosera capensis, assembly GCA_001925005.1. Lineage (NCBI taxonomy): Eukaryota > Viridiplantae > Streptophyta > Magnoliopsida > Caryophyllales > Droseraceae > Drosera > Drosera capensis. Next base: position 107,454 of record LIEC01011199.1, read on the forward strand.
CCAATATGAACCCACCATTCATAACATCGAATCATCATTCACCTCCAGTTTGTTTCGAGAGAGAAAAATTCATTCACCTCCAGTTCTCACCAAAAAAAAATTCACCAACTTTCATCAAAGCCAACAAAATTTTGATTCCCAAAGGCGAAAAATTAGCCACAGATAAGTGAAAAAAAACAACACGGCACTTCAAAATAAAAAATTTCCCTCGGCATACCAATCCAGATAAGTGAAAATGCGGCTCAAAGATGCATAAAAGGAAAGCAGAAATCCACACGCTAAGATCCAATTATCCAATCCACATTCCACAATGCACAATCACAAATTCCAAACGAACCCATCACGATTTGCCCCATTTCTCAAACACGCATCACCCCAAAACACCCAGAAAAACAATTCCCAAAATTTCTACCAGCAAAAACCACTTAATCTCCCTATTTCTGCACCAAAAAACTACCTTCAAAAGACCCTTTTCTCCCCAAAAAAGGAACCTTTCTCCTCAGTTTCGATTTTCTATGCTCAAAGAGTGAAGAAATGAAATCTGTTTTTGGCTGCGGCGAAGAGAAGAGATCGATTAAAGCCGGCGGCGACAGGTGTCGACTGTCTGGCTCTCGTCGTCCTCTTTGTCTTTTTATTGGCCCCGTTTCCTCTTTTTTTAATAAAATATAAAATTTGTGATATTTTTATTTTAATTGGGTGTGGGAGGGACCACGTGGACTAGAGTGTACGTGGACCAATCGTGGCGTGGTAGGAATAGTTGATGTGAGAGCTGACCAATGAGGAAGCGATATATGGGACGATCCTAGCCGTCCACGTTGTGGTTGAAATTGAGGGTCGGATTGCAATGGGGAGGAAGAGGGTTGGGAGGGGGATTTCACTTTTTGGTCCCTTTTTGTCTTTTTAATTTTTTTTTGTTTTGTCTTGTAACGGGTGCTCGTTCCGCGGTTTACAGTGCGACTCTATGGTTTTTGAGACGTTCATGATTGATTGATCAATGGGTCGGTATGAATTTCGGAAAATGACTCGTGGTGGAATATATATGATATTTCTTTTTGTCGACAACATGTTATCCATCCTAGTGGTCTCTTTAGGACAATAGATCGATGTTGATTTTTGTAGAAGGGTTAAGTCTCTCGAGAATAGTGTTGTTTTAGTACGATTGTGGTTAAAGGGTGGAGGATAATTGGATATGAGGGATGAAGTGATTTAATGGAATCCATAAGTTTATCTTGTTCGTGGGGAAATTGATTCAATTATAAGTTATTCTTTTTCTAATCGTGATGTCAGAATTTCAATGCATGATTATGTATAAAATTCTATTTTGTAAAAATGTCCTCTTTATATCTTGTATTTAACGGACTTTTCTTTATGTGTTCACCTCGTTCGTGATATTAATTCTAGAAGGAAAAGTGATTTTGATGGAAAGTTAGCCTAGGTTACGTCTTATTTTCATTATGATGACAGGATGATTTGTGGTTAAACATCACTATTACCACGCACAAATAAGTACTACATAATAATATATACTTCCTTCGTCTCATGAACTTTACAATACGTATTTATTTTATATTATTTTATATACATATAAATATAAGTCTCTTTTTCATATAAAATTACGTCTGATTGTTTCGCAAAATGTATTAGGTTGAAAATACGTAACTTATAAAATTATTAATATTTCAGGATAAATTTATAATAAATTATTTTTGAACGTCGTTACATGAATACAAAATTAAAATATTGTGAAATTTATGGGAAGTAGAAAATATCTAATGGACCAAAAGCACCATGATATAAAACATCTCATAAATGATCATGCATTTGTAGCTGTGTCCCTCGCCACACCTACCATAGAATTAAAACTGAAAGAGTTCTAAAAAAAAGTCCATACCCAATCATGTAATATCATTGTGGATAATGATACTATTATTGTTGGTTATTGTCATGGATCATCCAAGAATGAGTCAGGGGATGCACTTATGCCAATTGGGTCGTTTTCATCATAGAACACCTAGTCACCCAAAGCTTTTTTTCAAGAAGTTGACTCCTCCCCTTCTTCTTCGTCTCCTTTCCTCACATCAAGCATTACATTAGATTTTTCATGACTCAGTTTAGAAATGATCGATTTTTGAGATAATTGCTCCTACTCAATCGAATTATAAGAATTGTTAGATGAACAATTCGAATTACTCCTATATCATAACTGTCGACTGAGTAGTTGTTACAGAGAATCACGATAGTTTATGGGAACCTTCATGGTCTCGACATGACATTGATTTTTGTAGGTTGATAAGATGAAGACACTCGGAGATATTTCCAGCCGAAGCACTGAAGGACAAGTGGCATCATTCATACATTTTGAAAAGATACCTGCAGTGAGATGCACTAGGGGACATGTGGCATCGATTGCTGGACCTTTGAGAAGATATTTATAACATGAAGGACCAACAGACATGTGGCATCCATTCATAGAAAATGGAAACGAAAAGGCTCCTATTAGTGTCCTACGACAATAGGAAATTCCCAATTTTACTTTGGAAAAATGAAATGTTCCAATGTCCCTCACACCACTTTTAGTTCATGTTATATGCTAATTTTGGGACAATGAGCATCTTTGGGTCACAGCACAGTGAGACATGGTCAAAAGTTGTTTCAGCGGTGAATATTTATTCTCTATAATGTGTGATCCAATTTGATATTATCACAGGATAGTATCTTCGTCTTAGAATTTTACAATGACACCTAGTTTAATGTCTAATTTAGAATGATCAAATATCAATTTTTTATAATATTATTTTAAAATATTGAAGATAGATCAAGTTTTAAACTTTAATTTTAAATCATTTTAATAATTTTCTAACAATGTTAATGTTTCAAAATAAGCATAATAATGATAGAAGGAAAGAGTGATGGTTTGTGATTGGGAAGAGTTGATTATATAACAATAGTATTTTTTTCTATTCTATGTAAAGAATTGATTTGACATAATTATTAGAAAATTCATTGATTTTATGGCTAAGTATCAAAATGACTCTTGATGATAGAAGGAAAGAGTGAAAAAGAAGAAAAAAAAATAATGATGAAAAAGATATAATACAAAATGAAGATATTTTTTTTAACCCAAAAGCTTTGTCAATATAGAAAAGATTGTAATTTATGTAAAATATTTATTTCTAATAATGTGTCATGTTTTATTTGTTTCATAATATAAACAACACTTATCTATTTTGATCATCTCAAAATATATATAAAATATCATATTTAATAATCTTTTCAAGTTAAAAAATATCATAAATATTATCATATGTTACAACACACACATTATCTCATCTCATAATTTTTATAGTAAATTTCATTATCACTATGAAAAAAAAAATTATTCATTAAATTACACATAAATTTAATACATATATAAAATCATATATCGGATCATCGTTCTCTATATTTTGAAATAAAGAAAATAATTTATATAAAAGAAATGAAATATAAAATTATGTATATTTTATTATTTTCCAATCATACATTTGTAAGTGTCCGAATCAAAATGTGGCTTATGTGGCAAAACATATAATGTGCGGCAACGGGGCCAAATGGACAAATTACACTCTAGATATTTTCCATGTTTGGAGTCGGTGGTGAACCTTGAATTGAGTGGTTTTACCTTTTTAAAAATCCTTTCTACGCGGTTACTAGTATAATAATAATATGACACTGGATATTTTGGAAAAGAGACCAAAGATATTTTTGGTTTGTTCACAATGGGTCAATGAATACTTTATTTTGCTGTTTCCCTGCTCAAAACAAAACAACATGAAAGCTGATGCAGGCTTTTAACACCAAGGCACCATTGACTTTGAGTTATGGCAGAATGAGTTTTAAAAAAAGTGTTACATCGATTGGATAATGTTTAAAGTATAAAGTTTATTCAATATGCGATCCAAAAAAGAAAAGACAAAGACCACACGATGGCAATCTTCTATAAACAAAGACAGGGACAAGGAAAAGCGATCAAAACAATGTAACTCGATAACCTTTTGATGACCAAGGGAGAAAGAGATAAGGTAGTACACACTTCGTCAGCAGCTTAACAAGATAAACCATAAGTTTGAGAAGGTCGATTAGCGGTAGCACTGTCAGCATGATACATTCAGAATACATTGGTCTAGAAATAAGGAAGCCATACTTGCCGAGATTCACATACAAGATCACCCGCATCATATAATCGGCCACGATTGATGATACTAGTATTACATATCATTGATATCACGATGGATTAGCATCTTTCACTAGAAAAGGAAGATTCAGAACAATGTTTCCTCATGCTGAAAAACTTGTATCCAAATCCGATCGGATTCAATGCAGGAGGAGAGAGATACATATATACACCACACAGAACCCAGAAATGTGAACCAAAGAAAAGGAACAGTGCGGAGATTATTCAAGTCCTAGTTTCAGAGCGAGCACGCGTACGCCGATAAAAATGTCTGAGAAGAAAGCTCTCTGCAAAGAGCGGGTACCTTTTCCTGATGAAGCCCTTGATGCACTTCCAATAGGAGAAATCAATCACAGTCCCATCCTTTCGAACTATAAAGAAGCACCTTGACTCTTTAAACTGAGGGTGGTGTCCGATCTGATAACCAAGATCAAAGGAAACATCAGAATTAACCCCATCAGACGAGAATATTTGATAACAACTTGTCACGGGTTTATTCTTTCCAAGACCGTGCGACACTTAGATATCCTTGCATTGTATCTAAGTTCAGCCTTTCCTCCCTTGAGATGAACGCTCGGGACAACAATGATGCACATGGGATTGCAAAACAAGAAGCTCGAATCAGAGAAAAGATAAGAGGATGACATCTCTATAACACAGTTGACAAAATATGGGCGAGTGGAAAAAGATTAAATGGAAAATATAATTGGATAGAGCCATTTACTCCGGGACTCCATAATAGCTATCTCGCTAACAGAAACATCTCAACAAAGAAGTTCAGTTTCTTACTACGATGCTGCATGATGACCTAGGTAGTTGAATTCATGTCCTCCAAAGTTTAGACTGCAAGCTTATGCCTTTCATCTTCGCATAATTTCAACAAGAAGTCAACTGGAAGACAATAATTTCCTAGTAAAGCGACAAGAAAAGAGCCTATGCGAGTAGGAGTAGCACCAATCTTTCACAAATCACAACAAGCTATAGCGATTTCCCTTCTGATTAGATTAAAGATATCTCAACTGGCCACTGACAATCAAGTAGTTTTCTTCATAGTCCCATGGGATATGGATATGGGTTTCACCGGCATTTGATAGTTTTCTTCGTATCTCCTGAAACTTGAAACTTTCCCGCAACCTTTCCTTCTTCCTCATAAGTTGCCTTCTATGTTCCCTTTTCTTCTCTTCCCCGTTAACCTTCTCCATATGTCTGAATTGATCACAGTCTATCCAGTATCCACAACATCCAACTAGATTAGCATTACGCAGTTAGATTGATGCCAAAGAAGCATTATCAACAGCAAGTTCTCCTACATTTCCGCGCTTTCCTCTACGTCTATCTATCATCAAAGAACACCAGAACAGAGGTGATTTGCTTTGCATGACAACATAAAATCGAGTTAAGGTTTAAAGCTACAAAAAAAAAAAACAGATCCCTTAGTGCCTTTTAAGAAAGAAAAGGCATGCATAGACATGCGAGAGGAAAGTGCTGCCGATGAATTCCAACTTCTAATGTCCCAAGGATTAAACAACAGAATCTTCTCTTAAACAATATATTTTCTTGTTTGCTCATATTTCATGGCGGAAGCTTTCACTTTCTCTCAAACATGCCCTGTTTCCATATCTGAGACGACGCTGGATATCAAGGAGATGGTCTGAGTAAGAAGTGGGAGGAGTTCTAGGGAGAGGAGAAGCAATAAATATCATAAGAAATAGAAAGACATCAACTTATTGAATTAGAGAAAAGCTTCTACATCGTAGGCAAATGGCTGTTTCAAAGACATCAACGGTCAAAGGCCCAAAGCAAGTTGCTAACACGTTCAGGTTCGTCCAAAGCAGTGAGTGATTAATATTATGCCCAAAATTCAAGCACAAAATCCCAGAGCGAGAAGCAAGCAGGCAAGGAGAGAAATCAAGCAGAGAAAACAGAGGAAAGGGAGAGGAGCATACAGTGATGTAATCAACACCGCAACCAATCTTCTCCTCATAATCGGGATGGTAAGGAAGAAGGAGCATTGTAAGGGCCCTACGATGTCTATGATTCAATTTATCTCCAAATTTATATCTGCATAAGACACCAAACAAAAAACCGTGAACAGAGCTTCATTTTCGATACCAAAGAAAATTTTAAAAAAAATAATCCCTAATGACTTCATTATCTGCATATGTACTCATAATGTCAAACATCAAACAAATTAATGACTTCTTTACTCTACATATCACAAATCACAATAATCCCTCATCCTCAACGACCCGTGAAACAGCCCAGAGCCATGAAAAGAACCCAAGGATCCGAACTAAAGTTACTTGATTTGTAGTTCATTCGATTCGTGGTAGGAAAACTATGGCAAGTTGCAAGTTCATGATTCATTGAGGGTAGGCTTAGTTGGTACGATTGAGCCCTTGTACGTTAACGCTTGCTATCCACTATCCAGTAATCAACAGTATGTAAAGAATCGATGCACGAATCACAGTCAATCACCCCCATAAATTCCTATGACTCCTCCTTACTAATCACACCTCGTGTAAGTTATTTCGAGATACACACAGCATGTTTCGAGGCAAAAGGCAAAGCCTTGATCAAGATAATTCCATCGAGGACATGATATACGGAGGTCCAATCATATTCAGTCTTATCCTTATCATAAAACAGGGAAAGATTGTTTCCTATGTCTCACAAGATTCACTCAACCAATCCTACTTTGACACTTGACACATATTAAGATATATATTACTAGATTTTTTGTCATCGAATCATATTTTTGATATAGATTATCAGTTTGAACCTTACCTCCCAATTTGTTGTCACGGTTCCACCTATACTTACATTAATTAAGTGGACTTGTTTGAAACTTAGTGGGCTGGGCTGTAGTGGTTGTGCACACATCATGCCCAGTGAGCTTCGTGTGTGTGAGGAAGAGTGTTAAAACTATACGTCGTTCAAACTTTACCCAGAATTGATTTCTCGACGGACACGACTTGACCATCAAGAAAGAGCAT